>JARYGA010010404.1:0-38695 GCA_030545235.1 Helianthus tuberosus | reverse complement strand
TAATTACGGAATGTTAACAGAAAAGCAATATTCAGATAGTTCAGGATATTCTTCAGGATCCTCGTCTTCAACAGCATTCACTCTCTTGTTTTCATTTCTACCATATGGCTTAGGCCGATATGACTTGAATGAGGATTCTGACTTCCTGTTAGTTGACTCATAAGTGTTAGATGAGTTCATCCTTTCTTGCATCTTCCTGTCATCCTCCAATCGAATATATCTTAGGGCCCTGTTTCGTGCTTCATCCAAGTTCCTGCATGGGTTCATTACAAGATCTTGATAAAATTGAGAATCTTTTTGCAGCCCCATCTTGAAAGCTTGCACAGCTGTTGCAACATCGAGGTGAGGAATGTCCAGGGATTCCCGGCTGAACTTGTTCACATAATCCCTAAGGGATTCTTGAGGTCCCTGTGTTATCCTGTAGAGATCACTTGTTAATTTTTCAAAGCTTCTACTACAAGAAAACTGACTATTAAATAAATTTACTAAGTGAGCAAAAGATGTAATCGAATGCGGAGGAACATTCAAGAGCCATTTCAAGGCTGATCCAGTTAAGGTTGAACCAAAACCCTTGCACAAGCATGCTTCCTTGAGATCCGGAGGGATAGGGTTAATCTCCATTCTTTCCCTATACTGAGCAATATGCTCCTCAGGATCCGTTGTTCCGTCGTAAAGCTTCATGTTGGGGGTTTGGAATCTCTTTGGGATCTCAGCATCATAGATAGGATATGCAAAACGAGATATCTTGTGACTGTCTTGGGACACTTCCGGGATCGGCTGGACCACCCCAGGTACACTGGATATCATGTCCTTCAACTTCTGAAGTTCCCTAGTAAGTGCTGATGTTACACTTGTATCCTGCAAAGATCCACTATTGTTAGTAGCATGAGTATTATTATTATTTGACACGTTACCCATTGGAGGATTTTGCCCATATCCTGAAGCATATCCTGAGCTCCTCATGGTTGACATCCTGACCGAGGAGGGTATTTCAGGAGTATGATTCTGAGGAAGGCTGGGCACAATATTCCCCTGTTATCCTCAGTGTACACAGCTGAACTGAAGTTCAAAGTTCTGGGATGTAATGGAGTGACAGTATCCTCAGCAGATCTGCTCGAGCCAGACTTCAGGAGTTGTATTTCCCTTAAAAGCATTTGGTTAGTCTCCTGTTGCTGCCTCATTTGTTCCTGCACACTTCCAAATAAGGTTAGAATTTCATTATTAGAAGCTAGAACAGGAGCAGATTCCTGAACACTGCGAGTAGGGATAATATCCTGAGGTCGTGAAGAGGCTGGCATCCTTGGAGGAGGTGGTGGAAGCACCGAACCGGTAGTAGCAGAAGTCATAGCAGACACAGTAGAGGAACTCATGTTTGATCTTGAGGCCATTATGGACAATATGGCAAAAAGTTTTGAAAATAGAAAACCGATTAGCGATTTGACAAAAATTTTTAGTAAAGAGAGCACCACTTGCCCTACGGTGGGCACCAAATTGTTTTGGTCAAAAATTACCGAAGCAATTAAGTGATCAAATTAGTAAAGTGAGGTAGTGTGCTAGAAAGTGTATTGAAAATATGTTTGTTGAGTTATTTAGAAAATCAGTATTCAGGATACGGCTCAGGATATTGAGCTGTATCTATGATCAAACTATGAGCAAAAGTAAAGTAAACGACACGAGATGTACGAGGAAAGCCCTTGATCAATCTAGATCGCCGGCATAAAACCTCGGGAGCTGACAATCGCAGCTGCCTTGTTCTTCTTATTACTTCAAACGTCAGGATACAGTGCAGGATGTGGTGCGGATCGACTATGTGTTACAATGAAATTTGAATACAAGTGTGGTGTTTGCAATGAGCTAGAGAGTGAAAGTGTTCGAGAGTGTTAGTGAAAATTGTGTGCCTTAAACTGATCCGCCCCCATCTATTTATAGTAAAGATAATGTAACAAACTATCCTAAACTTCCGGGATCTAGCGAATATTCCCACTTGAACGTTGAGGACCAAGTCTTTCGGGTTCAACGGCTTCCTCATAACAAATACGCCCGAGTCTTGAGGAGAAGAAGTCCTGATGACCGTTAGTAACTTACAGCCATTAACCTGCACGTGTTTAATTCCCTCAAACTTAGGATATCGCCCAAGATGTTAGCAATATCTTCGTCCAGTATCCTGGTCACAAATAAACAATAAAAAGCGGGATATTAGTCAGGATATGTATACTCAGAAAATGACCCATAACACCTAGGACCCCTACTTCGTTGTGTAGACCCTGAAGATGCTAATTACATGATTCGTGAAGTGCATGAAGGGATTTGTGGTATCCAAGCGGGTCCTAGGATGGTGGTTGCAAAGGTGATGAATGTGGGGTATTATTGGCCAGGGATGCATTTAGACGCAGTAAAGGTGCTAAGAAAATGTAACGGATGTCAGAGGCAAGCGCCTAAAACCCTACAGCCCAAGAACGAACTAATCCCTATTACGACGGCATGGCCATTCCAGCAATGGGGAATCGACATGGTTGGTCCTTTTGCCGAAGCCCCAGGAGCAGTAAAATTCATTATAGTCTCTGTGGACTATTTTACTAAATGGGTGGAGGCAAAAGCTTTGGCATCAATAACAGCTACGGTGGTTCAGAGGTTTATTTGGGAACAGATAATTTGTCGATTTGGGTTACCCCTAAGAATCATCACAGATAATGGAACAAACTTCGCAGCCAAGGACCTCTAAAACTGGTTCAAAGAACTGAATATCGAGCATACGTTCTCCTCAGTGGCACACCCACAAGGAAACGGTCAGGTTGAGGCAGTAATCAAAAGCATCGTCGATGGCATCAAAGCGCGACTTGGAACTCAAAGAAGAGTTTGGGTAGATGAACTAGCCAGTATTTTATGGGCCCATCGGACGATGCCAAAAACGAGGAACGGTGAAACCCCATTCAGTCTAGTGTATGGGTCAGAAGCAATAATACCTGCAGAGATTGGCCTGCCATCCCCGCGAATGTTGTCCATGAATTCCATAAACAACGAGAATATCGGAGGCTAAATCTGGACCTCCTGGAAGAAAGGAGAGAAATGGCGGCAATCAATGAAGCAAAATACAAGACGAAGTTAGAAAAGTACTACAACAGCAAGGTGCGGATCTGCACCTTCAATCCTGGTGATTATGTCCTGAGAGACAATGAAGCATCCAACGCCGAAAGACGGGGCAAGTTGGCACCAAAATGGGAAGGACCCTACATCATCGATAAGGTCTTAGGCAAAGGAGCATATCAGTTGCGCACCTTGGACAACAAAGAAATACCAAGGACTTGTAATGCGCAGCAATTATGGAAGTGTTACATGTAACTGGCAGACGTTATTTTCTATTAATGTAAGGCCACGAGCCCAACACAAACATCTTTAGTACAAGAAGTGTTGATTACCCTACATCATATCTTTTGTGAATTTTTGTTACAAATGCATACATTCCTTTGGGTGCACACGAAAACATCGCTGGCTTAACAACAGAAAACATTGTAGACCTCCAAGGCTCGTCACGACCAAGTGCACAGCCGGGTCGGTTACAGACAATAAAACCTGTTAGCCAACCTTCACTTCGTACCCACTTACACACGAAAGCATCGTAGACAAGGAAACGCAAACATTGTAGACCTCCAAGGCTCGTCACCACCAAGTGCACAGCCGGGTCGATATAACACAATGACCTGTCAACGATCACTTCGTAGCATTTCAGGTATACGGGAACAAAGCATCGGCATAATGATAGAACAAACATTGTAAACCCCCAAGGCTCGTCATGACCAAGTGCACAGCCGGGTTAATCAAACACAATAACCTGTCATAGCCACCATTCATTCGCAGCACCTGATCAAAGCAATTAACATATGCACAAATTGCAACTCAAACAAAATTCACACCAAAAATTTTAACAACTAAAATTAACATATATGCTAGCAAAATTATGGCAGTTATGCATGCAGCACCACCAAGCTCAAACATATACTTTGCAAGCTCGTCTGACTTCACCAACCGATCAACAATCTACACAAAAGACAAAAGAAGAAATATAACAAATAAGAAGGAACATCAGAAAAGCTGAAATGACAAATAAATATACCAAAGGGATGCCACGTGCAAGTAACCACTTGCAATCAGCACCAAGATCCTCTGACCAAGAGCTCTAAAGCCTTGTTCTGCGACACTTGCTCTTCAACTGTCTTTTCCAAGGCTGCAATACGCGCCTGCGATTCCGCTTCTTTCTCCTTATGTGCAGCAGCCAGGCGTTCATACTCTTGGCTATCCTTAGCTTTCTCAGCCTTTAATCTCACCACCTCATCACGTGCAGCTTTGAGATCTCGATTAGATCTCTCACACGCTGCCTCCTAGTCCTTCTGACGGTTAGCATTGAGTTGTTTTTACTTTGCAAGCTTGTCTTCACTATCAGCAACCCTCCATAGCAATCCCTTTTTCTCATAGTTAAAGGCCTCCCTCTCAGCAGCAAACTCCTTCTTGGCGGCCTCAAACTCCAGAATGTCTTCACCCATCGATTGCCAGCCCCTCACAATCTCTTGTATAGTGGAGAAAAAGTTAACACCCGAATGGATATGATCATCCAAAAGGTCTAAGCGATGGCGATTCTTTTGAAACAATCTTTCAGCAGGAGGGAGTGACGGTGAGTAAAATTCATGACAGTTACCAAGGTCATCCATCCTGGAGCCTTGTGTCAAACCCTAACGGGGAGCATGCGGGAGATCATCACAAGCCAGGGTATGCTCCGTCCAGGATCCACCACCTTCCACCCTTCGAAACTCCGGACCCTGCCGGCTACTAGAAGGACCACCCCCTCTAGGAGTAGGAGGCCCACGTCGGGTGTATATTGTCCCTTGAGGAGTGGCCTCACTTGATTCCCAATCAGTTTCAGCTCCTTCAACGCGCGCGCCACCCTCTTGAACCACTACCCCAGGAACAACGCTCTGTACCACCTTCTCCGTAGCATCCCTGTCACGGCCCCCGACCCGGTTTGACCCGTTTCAGGAGCCGCGGGACAGAAATCCCGTGGTATTTATTTAATTGAGTTTAACAGCGGAAGTTTATCATCAGGATCTTTTTAAAGCTAAAATTTTCCTGATTATTTTATTTCACAATTCGGGAAAAAACCCCGGTAATTTACAATCATTTGATTTCACTAAGAAATCTTTATTTTACAAAATATATTTCTTTATTTTATAATGAGCCACTTCCTTAAGCTTGAATTGCTCCACAGCACTTTTCCTGAATTACAACAGATCGCTTGAAACATGTTTGAAAAAGGTTTTATCAGCGGGAAATACTGAGTGAATCATTCTATTTACTAAAATGACACATTTGTTATAATTTACAGTATTAAGGAAAATTACAATGTTTCTGATATCAACCAACTACCCACAGTACTTTATCACTCGACCCATTGGCCCATTCGTCCAATGGTGTCTGTGATTATGGTCATATCACCCCTTGGCTGCCCCAATGGTGAAGATTATCAAGTAACGTATACAAAACCCCACATACCGGCTGTAATATGGT
The DNA here is from genome assembly GCA_030545235.1 of Helianthus tuberosus. Taxonomy (NCBI): domain Eukaryota; kingdom Viridiplantae; phylum Streptophyta; class Magnoliopsida; order Asterales; family Asteraceae; genus Helianthus; species Helianthus tuberosus. The sequence continues at coordinate 33,139 of JARYGA010010404.1, read as the reverse complement.
GATTACATAAACTTAATCCCTGTAATTATAACTTTGAAATAAATAGGGTTTTGTAAAGTAATTTGATAAAAAGAGAATGACTCACATTGCAGATTTAATTTGAGCAGAGTCTAGTATATGGATTAGCCTTGTTAACCTAATTTAAATAACAATGCACACAAAACGGGGTTAGTAACCAATACAGCATTTACGATAACTCACGAGATCAAATTCTCACAACGAACGACAAAGTGCGATACTTAAACATCCATCGAATTAACGACGAACGACAAAGTATAACCCTAATGTGGGCGGCACTTAAACATCCATTGGATATATTGATCGGTCGGAAATTGAATCGTAATAGCGATCGAGTTATTACCCAGTTTTGCGGCAGCAATTCGGGATTCGTGTGTGTTAATAGTAGTAAACAGTATGTATCTCAGTGCATGTATCGAAGTTTTACGTCGTTTGAACTTCAGAAGTCGAGTCCCAAGGCCCTCTATTTATACCCAAAGTTTGGTCAGCCTTGCGCATCGTAAGCCTAGAACCCTTACGATGCGCAAGGGACTCCTAACAAGCTTGCGCATCGTAAGCCTTGAACCCTTACGATGCGTAAGGGACACGTTTTTACCCTAGGTTAGCCACGTCTGGGACTAGCCTTGCTGACTTAACTGTTTTGTAATTTCTATTTTTGACAACTCGATTTTTAGGATAATCGTGAATGGGGTTTACCCCCCTTGAGTTTTAGGGGCCCTGATCCTGATTCTGAAATTTCTGAAAATTTTAGGGTTTGCGTAGAATCACTTGGGTGTCTCAATTAGGGATTCCTATTGGACAAAATAATTTAATAAATAGAACTTTTAATGAGGGTTGTTACATTCTCCCCACCTTAATAAAAATCTCGTCCTCGAGATTTACTGGAATAAGTATGGATACTTTCGCTTCATTTCTGATTCCAGTTCCCAAGTGTATTCAGCTCCTCTCTTTGAATCCCACTTTACTTTAACTAGCACTAGTCGTTTGTGCTTGAGAAACTTCACTTTTCTGTCTTCTACCTGAAGAGGTTTCTCAACAAATTTTAATTTTTTGTTTACCTCTATGTCTTGAAGAGGTACTACCAGAGATTCGTCTGCTAGACATTTCTTAAGATTGGATACATGAAATACATCATGTACTCCGGATAATTCTTCTGGTAGTTGTAAACGATAAGCAACTGGTCCTATACGTTGGATCACTGGAAATGGTCCTACGTATCTTGGACTTAGCTTTCCTTTCTTACCGAATCTAACAACTCCTTTCCAAGGAGAAACTTTTAACAGTACTCTGTCTCCAACTTGGAATTCTAACGGCTTGCTTCTATTGTCTGCATAACTCTTCTAGCGATCTCTAGCCGTCTTCAGTCTTTCCTTGATTTGGGTGATCTTATCAGTCGTCTCTTGCACAATCTCCGGACCTGACAACTGACTTTCTCCTATTTCTGCCCAACAAACTGGAGTTCTGCACTTTCTTCCATATAGTGCTTCAAACGGGGCAGTTTCAATGCTTGAATGATAACTATTGTTATAGGAGAATTCAATTAATGGTAAGTGATCGTCCCAATTCCCACCAAAATCTATTACACATGCTCGGAGCATGTCTTCTAGAGTTTGGATCGTCCTTTCACTTTGCCCATCTGTTTGTGGATGATATGCAGTACTTAAGTTTAGTCGAGTTCCCATTGCTTTCTGGAAACTTGTCCAAAAATGAGAAGTGAATCGACTATCTCTGTCTGATACAATGGAGAGCGGAACTCCATGTAAGGATACTACTTCATCTACATAAAATTTTGCCAATCTTTCCATGCTAAAGGTTTCTTTCATAGGTAGAAAGTGAGCAGATTTGGTTAATCGATCCACAATTACCCAAATCGCATCATTACCTTTTCTGGTCTTGGGTAACTTAGTAACAAAATCCATTGTTATAAGTTCCCATTTCCATACTGGCATCTCTAATTGTTGTAGTAGACCTGAAGGTTTCTGGTGTTCTGCCTTAACTTGTGAACAAGTAAGACACTTAGAAACATATCTAGCTATATCCTTCTTCATGCCTATCCACCAAAAATTCTTTCTTAAATCTTGGTACATCTTATTGTTTCCTGGATGCATAGTATACCTAGATTTATGGGCTTCTTCTAGAATTTTATTTCTTAATTCTCCTTGCTTAGGTACCCAAATTCTGCTTTTGTGGAATCTCCAAATTCCATCAACTCCTTGCTCCAATTCTTTTATTCGTCCTTTCATTCCTTCAGCAACATCCTCTATTGCTGTTTCTTGAAAATGCTTCAGTTGTTCCATTAAATCTAATTGTAGATTTAATCTGAGAGCACGAACTCGTCGTTGTTTTTCATGATACTTACGACTTAAGGCATCTGCAACTACATTTGCCTTTCCTTCGTGATACTGAATATCATAGTCGTAATCACTTAAGATTTCCATCCATCTCCTTTGCCTCATGTTTAACTCTTTTTGCCCGAATATATATTTTAGACTTTTATGATCTGTATAGATAGTAAACTTACTTCCGTACAGATAATGTCTCCAAATTTTCAGGGCAAAAATTACGGCTCCTAGTTCTAAGTCATGAGTCGTATAATTCTCTTCGTGCTTTTTCAATTGTCTTGAAGCATACGCAATTACCTTCTTGCGTTGCATAAGCACGCATCCTAATCCTAATTTTGAAGCATCACAGTATACTTCAAAATCTTCAGTTCCTTCTGGTAAGGCTAAGATTGGAGCATTTGTTAATTTTTGCTTCAATATTCTAAAGGCTTCTTCTTGTTTAGGTCCCCATTCAAACTTAACTGCTTTACAGGTTAGTTTAGTTAATGGTACAGCTATTTTGGAAAAATCCTTAATAAACCGTCTATAATATCCAGCTAAACCTATAAAACTCCTAATTTCCATTGCTGACTGTGGAACCTTCCATTTGGTAATTGCCTCTATCTTAGCAGGATCTACATGAATACCTTCATGATTCACCATGTGTCCTAAAAATTGCACTTCTTGCAACCAAAATTCACATTTTGAGAATTTGCCGTACAGTTTTTCTTTTCTTAACAAAGTTAAGAGTGCATGCAAATGCTGACAATGTTCTGTTTGACTTTTGGAATAAATAAGTATATCGTCTATAAAAACAATTACAAATTTATCCAAATACGGTTTACAGATCCTATTCATCATGTCCATGAATGCAGCAGGAGCATTCGTTAACCCAAAGGGCATGACTGTAAACTCGTAATGACCATACCTAGTTCTAAAAGCAGTCTTAGGGATGTCTTCTTCTTGTACCTTCAATTGATGATATCCAGAGCGTAAATCGATCTTAGAAAAATATCTAGCTCCTTGAAGTTGATCGAACAGATCATCAATCCTAGGTAATGGGTATCGATTCTTAATTGTAACTTTATTCAATTCTCTATAATCAATACACATTCTCATTGAACCATCCTTTTTCTTTACAAACAACACTGGAGCTCCCCAAGGGGATGAGCTAGGTTGTATGAATCCTTTATTTAGTAATTCATCTAATTGCTTTTTCAGTTCTAACATTTCGGTAGGAGCTAACCGATAAGGTGCCATGGCTATCGGTATAGTTCCAGGAATTAGATGAATCCTAAATTCTACTTCCCTATCTGGTGGTAATCCTGGTAACTCTTCTGGGAATACATCTGAGTATTCTGAGATTACAGGAATTTCCTTAAGTTCTTTATTCTTAGTATTAATGATTAATGAAATCATATATACTATTCCTTGCTTTCGTTCATAACTAGCAACTTTCATTACTGATATGAACTTCATGGGTTTACGTGGTTTATTTCCTGTAATCATGATTATTTCACCAGTAGGTGCCTGAATTTCTATAGAGTTTTTATCACAAATGATTTGAGCATGGTTGGCTATTAACCAATCCATTCCTAACACAACATCAAATTCAGCTAATCTCATAGGTAATAGATTTGCAGCAAATTTATGACCTGAAAGTTCTATTTCTACTTTTTGCAAAACCTGATCTATTTTAACTGAATTCCCATCTGCAGTTTCCACTGTAAAAATCTGCCTAATGTTGGTTAAAGGTAACTTAAGAGCTTGACAGAATAAAGTATTTATAAAACTTTGGTTTGCACCAGAGTCAAATAATACTTTTGCGTATACATTGTAAACTAAGAACGTACCAGCTATTACATCTGGGGTGAGTTCTGCTTCTTGAGTGGTTAGCTGGAATGCTCTGACATTCTTTTTAGTAGCTCCTTCGGTTGCCTTGGGTTTGTTGTCTACTGGTTTGACCAATTTAGGACATTCTGTTTTATAATGCCCTGCTTCTCCACAGTTAAAACAGATTATGGTTTTCTTTCTGCAGTTTTCTTCACGATGTCCTACACCTTTGCAAAGGTTGCAGGTTACATTACATTTTCCATAATGCTTCCTTTTGCAATTTCTACAGAAAGGTGGATTTGAAGATTGCCCTGCTCCTCTTCTCTTGAAATTATTACTATTACCCACCCGAAATCCTTGGGTAATTTTCTGAGCCAATTCCTTTTTCCTGTTTTCGTCTTGCGTACGTACCAATTCATCAGTTAGGGTGTTGACTAGTTCCACGGCATCGTCAATAGTGCGAGGTCTCGCAGCTTTAACGATATTGCGGATTTCGCTAATTAATCCCCAAATATAGCGAGAAATGAGTACCGGTTCTGGTGAAGCCAGCGTTGGTACCACTCTAGCATATTCAAAGAATTTCGAAGTATAACCGCGACAATCCACATTCACCATCCGATGGTTTAGGAACTTATTTGCCATTTGATCTTTTTCATATTCAGGACATAATTTTCTTTCTATAATAATCTTAAATTCTTCCCAATTCATGGCGTAAGCCCTATTTCTTCCTTTAGCTTGTAACACCGTGTTCCACCATTCGAGCGCCCCTTCTTTGAAAAGATTTGACGCGTACATAACTTGATCGTCTTTATCACATTTACTTATTGCAATTACTGCCTCGGTTTTTTCTAACCAACGCAGTGATGCAGTTGCTCCTTCATTGCCTGCAAATTCAATGGGTTTACAAGCAAGAAATTCTTTGAAAGTGCAACCAGGTGTTGCGGCTTTCATTTTCTTAGGGAGCGGAGCTTGCCGTGGTTCATTATCGTGATTAATATGATTATTGCCTCCATTTACGCTATTACTGAAATTATCTTCAGAAATACGTTTACTAGGAATAATTTGTTGAGGTTCGGCAGGTTTTTTAACAGCAGCAACAATTGCTGGAATAGCATTAGCTATTCCTTGTGCAATGATATCCTCGATATCTTGCCTAGTTAATAATTGCTCTTCATGGATTTGCTCGGATTCATTTACTTCATTTATAGGCTCATTACCAATGTTTGCCATCTGATAATTAATATATATAATTAGTATAAAAGAAATAATCCAATGTCACAATTAATTGCACATAATCATGTAAACGAATATACAAACAAAACTACAAATTTTCTAAAATTCCATTTTTATAGATTATATCATGCTTCTATATACAACCGTTTTATTACTTATATTACACATACCGATTCTTATTACTATTATACAACCATAATTTCAAAAACCTCCTATCTTTCATCATTTGTTTTTCTAAAAACGAAGCTCCCTTTCGTCATATTTCCAGGCAATTTGTCCCCCTATCTCCCGGATTCTACTTCCCGCATTCATCAGCTCTTCACCAAAATGGCGAAGTTCAGCCAGATTTTCGTTACTCATTGGTGGATTTGGTAATGGTTCAGGATCAAACTGGGGAAGAAAGGAATAAGGATCATTGACAATGTTTTCAAATTGCCAATCATTCGTCCACCATTCATCCATTCCTACCGGTTGGTTATGGACTATTGGTTCTGGGATTACTGGTTCAAAATTCATAGGGAGCGGATTTTCAATAGGACGGGTAAAAATATTTGTATTGATAGGCTGAATAGTTTCACAACTTGCCAATAGAAAATCTATTTCTTCCTGAAAAGTCCTTCCCTGGTTTTGTTTGGAGCTTTCTCCAATTTCCATCTGAGTTGGTCTAGAACCTTGTCCAACTTCCATTTCTATTTCCTTAGAGTATTCCTCAAACTGCCTTTCCATTTGCCTAGAATCTTCTTTGACTTCAGTCTCCATCTCCTGCAGTCTAGAACTTTTCCTGGTTACAATTTCTTTTCCTTTTTCTAAAGGATTATTTATTTTAGGAAGTTTTGTAGCTGGCTTTTTCCTACGTATACGACTTCCCCATACGTAATTCTTTCTTTTCTTTCGTTTTGGCTTTTTCAACGGTGGAGCGTTGAATTCTACAGGTTGTTCCACATCAGGAAAATACCCAGTAAATTCTTTAGATACTTCTAAGTCTACAGGGTATAAGTTGAGATTCTCTAAGGCTTGTGATAACTCATTCATGCTGTTTAACATTAAAAAAAAATGCTAAGTTAAAACATATTTTTAGAAATAACCTTTAAATTTTATTACATACATTGTAACTTAAAGAAAAATGGACAATTTAAACATACTAGATTTTATTTATTTATTAGATAATATTTTGGTTTTGTAATTGATAAGGTTGCTATCCTGGAGTCATGGTATTTTAGAGATTAGCATTTATTGCTACTGTGGCTAACATATAAAGGTCCGCCCATTTTTCCTCTAATTGATCATCCCAAGGGGTTTTACTGGTTAATTCCTTGGTTTCCTGTTTAACTTTCTTCTCTCGGGCTTTCTTTATTTTCTCCTGACTTTTCTTAAGAATTAAACTTCTTTTATCTGGAGAAAGTGGTTTCTCATAATGCGCCTTTCGCACAAATATTCCTTCTTCGGGAATTGCAGGAAGTTTTGAGGATTTGGGTTGGGATGAACTTCCCTTCTCGTTGACTGGCCTATCTAATTTAAGATAGATACTTGAGAGCTTTTTCTTACCCATACTGTAACTCACAAATAGTCAGTTAATAAAACACATAATCACATAATAGTAATCAGGAAAAATTAAGTATTTCTAAATACTTAATTAGCTTAACTCAGTGGCTCTGATACCACCTTTTTCTGTCACGTCCCCCGACCCGGTTTGACCCGTTTCAGGAGCCATGGGACAGAAATCCCGTGGTATTTATTTAATTGAATTTAACAGCGGAAGTTTATCATCAGGATCTTTTTAAAGCTAAAATTTTCCCGATTATTTTATTTCACAATTCGGGAAAAAACCCCGGTAATTTACAATCATTTGATTTCACTAAGAAATCTTTATTTTACAAAATATATTTCTTTATTTTATAATGAGCCACTTCCTTAAGCTTGAATTGCTCCACAGCACTTTTCCTGAATTACAACAGATAGCCTGAAACATGTTTGAAAAAGGTTTTATCAGCGGGAAATACTGAGTGAATCATTCTATTTACTAAAATGACACATTTGTTATAATTTACAGTATTAAGGAAAATTACAATGTTTCTGATATCAACCAACTACCCACAGTACTTTATCACTCGACCCATTGGCCCATTCGTCCAATGGTGTCTGTGATTATGGTCATATCACCCCTTGGCTGCCCCAATGGTGAAGATTATCAAGTAACGTATACAAAACCCCACATACCGGCTGTAATATGGTGATTACATAAACTTAATCCCTGTAATTATAACTTTGAAATAAATAGGGTTTTGTAAAGTAATTTGATAAAAAGAGAATGACTCACATTGCAGATTTAATTTGAGCAGAGTCTAGTCTATGGATTAGCCTTGTTAACCTAATTTAAATAACAATGCACACAAAACGGGGTTAGTAACCAATACAGCATTTACGATAACTCACGAGATCAAATTCTCACAACGAACGACAAAGTGCGATACTTAAACATCCATCGAATTAACGACGAACGACAAAGTATAACCCTAATGTGGGCGGCACTTAAACATCCATTGGATATATTGATTGGTCGGAAAATGAATCGTAATAGCGATCGAGTTATTACCCAGTTTTGCGGCAGCAATTCGGGATTCGTGTGTGTTAATAGTAGTAAACAGTATGTATCTCAGTGCATGTATCGAAGTTTTACGTCGTTTGAACTTCAGAAGTCGATTCCCAAGGCCCTCTATTTATACCCAAAGTTTGGTCAGCCTTGCGCATCGTAAGCCTAGAACCCTTACGATGCGCAAGGGACTCCTAACAAGCTTGCGCATCGTAAGCCTTGAACCCTTACGATGCGCAAGGGACACGTTTTTACCCTAGGTTAGCCACGTCTGGGACTAGCCTTGCTGACTTAACTGTTTTGTAATTTCTATTTTTGACAACTCGATTTTTAGGATAATCGTGAATGGGGTTTACCCCCTTGAGTTTTAGGGGCCCTGATCCTGATTCTGAAATTTCTGAAAATTTTAGGGTTTGCGTAGAATCACTTGGGTGTCTCAATTAGGGTTTCCTATTGGACAAATTAATTTAATAAATAGAACTTTTAATGAGGGTTGTTACAATCCCCCTCAACATGGCCCTCCTTACCCTTTCCCTTTGGGTCAGGATGAGGCGGCGATACATCAAATGGAACGGGGGGAGGAGATGTGGGCGGAGTAATCTTGGAGATATCAACCTTAGAGCGGGTAGACTTAGCAGACGCTGCAGTAAAGGACAAATAGTTATCCTTAAAAGGGAAGGAAGGATATACAAAAGTCGAACATAAGCAACAGAGAAATCATACCTCGAGGGGTGGAGGATGCTTTGAATATATTCTCAAGAAGATTACCAGACTTCTTGCTAAAAACACCAAGGTCAACTTCAGATTCAGAGGGTGCAACAGTCTCACCCATAAATTTAAACTTTTTCTCAGACAAGACGGCAGCAACCTGTGCATCTAACTCACACTTTTTATCTTCAAGAACTTTCTGCTTCTTGGCTAACATCTCGGTCAAAGTGACATCATCATCTGGGTCAGGAGCAGATCGTTTGACCCCTGCGTCTAAACCAGACAATGAGTCAGAAACGACAACATAGTCCAATAGGTCGATGTTAGAAGAATGCTTATGAGTAGGTGCACTAGCTGGCTCTTCAGTAGTCTTCTCTCCTTCCGTCTTCTTCTCCTCTCGTTTCTTCGTCCTAGTTTCCTTTTGTTCAGCAGCAGCAACAGTCGGATCCACAACAGGAGGAGTAAATACCCCTTCACCAGCAGGCTCTTGAGTAGGTCCCCGTTGTGGGCCTGCACGCAACGAACGGTGAATTAGGTCGTGAGACGAACCAACAGATTCCTCACTCGAAAGGAGAATAAGCTCCTCCCGAGTAGGAACGGCATCAACATCAGTTTCATCCTCATCATCACGTAAAATGACATTGGCATAGGTAGCCATGCTCTCGTTGGAAGGATGCAAAAATTTGTCTCTAATCCGAGCAATCCACCCCGGTTCACCCTCAGGTAAGGCCGCCATAGCCATCCCACCAGCAACTTTCGAGTCGAACGCATTCATCAAACTATACCCTGCTGGAAAACATAAAGGAATGTGAGATAATAAATGAAGAAAAGAAACAACAAGACAAATAGTAAGGAGGCAATACCTCTACCCTTATGTGCATAAACTGGGTAAGCCCTAGGATCACGGGGCACCCACATCATGATCATACCAGCCGCATCTAAGGCCCTCTCTTCCAGTTGAATCATCGGAGTAGCTCTCCGGCTCAAAGTCTTATACCAGTCTTCATCAGCAATGGCTATAGAAACATCCACCCTTGGCACACCCTCACTTTTCGGTCGATAATGCATATCGATCGGGATAACTCCACGACGAATGTAGAAAAATTTCTGTTTCCAATCGTGAAGACTCTTCGGAGGGTCCCGACTACAAGGCAATACACCAGCAGTACGGGAGTTGAATGAATAGAAACCCCCGGTGTAAGTCACGAAATAAAAAAACGTTAAACTTCTCAAACGTCGGCTCTATCCTTTGAGCCCGACAGATAAACTCAAAATGAGTAATCCGAGGCAAACCCAACGTGTTTATCTGTGAAATGTGTAACCCATAACCAGTCAACACTTTGCCAATAAACTTTGACATCAGAAGCCGGGGGGAGCATCCAAAGCGGTGCAATTAGTAGTAGGAAACTAGACACCCCAGTCAGAAGAAAAATAAAAATTTTGAATCAAGTTATTCAGTTCTTCCTCCCTCCAGTTGATAACCGCCTGATTCGGGCCAGGAGGATTCTTCGGTTTAGATTTCCTCTTCTTAGCGCTCGCAGGCTTGGTACCGGTATACATTTTCTTATGAAAATCAAGAAGATGAGAAGAGATTTGAGGAGGAAAATGAGAAATTTGAAATTCGAAATCCTAAGGAGTTGGAGGAAAATGTGGAAAGACTGGTGGAATCCCCAAACTATTTATACACATCGCATTTAATGCGATGGGGTAGTGGATCGTCAGAAGACAAGGGGTCAACCAACCAGGAGATGACACGTCAGGAGAGAGGAAACGAGACGCCGCCTCTTTAGGGCGCGTGGCCGCCACGCGCTTGACACACGACGAAAAACGTGTCTGACAACTGAAAAAGTAACTGTTCACACCTCCGACTAGACAGCCACCTCAGACAGAACATCAGTCACACATCAGACGCTACTTTTTCCAAAAGTTAAAAATAAAGACTTCTCCTTGAAGAAATCTCTAAGGATACACTCCATGCGTGGCGCACCGTTTTGACTCAATTTTACACGCTATTTCCATGCGCCACGCGCCGTTTTGGCTCAATTTTGCACGCCATTTCCATGCGCCACGCGCCGTTTTGGCTCAATTTTGCATGTCATTTCCATGCGCGGTACGCCGTTTTTGCTCACTTTTGCACGCCATTCCCATGCGCCGTGCGCTGTTTTGGCTCAGTATTGAACGCCATTTTCCATGCGCCGTGTGCTGTTTTGGCTCAACATTGAACGCCATTTTCCATGCGCTGTGTGCTATTTTGGCTCAAAATTGAACGCCATTTTGCATGCGCCATACGCCGTTTTGGCTCATTTTTGCACGCCACACTCATGCGCCGCTAAAGACCCACATCGCGCCCCAGTGATCAAACAAAAACAACCAACAACACCTCTACCCTTATGAGTCCAGAATCCCTCCCAGATGATAAACTCAACTAGAAGGCACACTGGACTGGAGGGGACTTGAAGAGGGATGGTCCCAAATCCATGTACACATGGCAGGGACCACACCACTTTTCTCCAGCATGATGCCTACATCAGCAGAGTGCATCCAGAAGCTTCTAGATACTTCTGGAAGAAATCGCAGGTGACACAAAAGATATTCTCCCAGACATAAAGGACGACACGTGTCATCAATAGATGGACGCCAGCTAGACCTGCAAGATATCTATAGGACAGGCTGACAGCCACTGCCAGAATTCTCCTAGCTGGACAAATAAGGGTGCGCCACGTGATCCACTACTCTGATAATAGCAGAGGAGACCAAGAGGATATTCCTTTTGGTCAGACAGCTGGCGCTCAATGGCAACTGGCAGGTCGCCTCTTCCCTCCTTCATCCTTCGGCTATAAATAGAGGACTCCTTCATCAGGTTTAACATTCTGCTCTCTCTCTATTTCACCTACAACACACACTATTCTCCTCAGAACAGTACTTATTCTCGCGCCGGAGGGTGGTCACAAGGAGAACCCCCTTATTCCCCTCCTTGTGGTTTGTCACACCCCAATCGATGGAGGAAACATCGGGGCGTGGCACTGAGCGAAACAGATTGTCCAGAAGTTTCCATAATAACTATGATTACCAATTATTTAAAGCATCACGTCCCATACCATGACATAAAAAGTAACATAATTATTACAGGAAAAGTCAAGACAAATTGTTCTGTTTCGACAACTCAGAATTTTAAATACAGACAATTCGTTTATTTGTTTCTAGAACTTTCCTAGCCTCGATTTCACAGCAAGCCAAGCATTTAAATATCTTAAGCACCTGCCACATACGTTAAAGTAAAAGTTAATACACATAGTGTAAAGGTGAGCATACAAGTTTAATAGGTATAATAGAGTTCGAAATCGTTTACGCATAACCAGCAGGTACACAGTGTGAAATGAAGCACGTAAGTCATCGACATGTTCCTATCAATACCAATGACTGCGGGTTGACTGCCCAAGGCAGTTCGTAATACACACTCACCACTATGAGCCATGTAATTAATTGTCCTTAACAACCCTGAGTGAACAGGTGCTGAGTCCAAACTATAGTACTATCATTGCTAAGGCAGGTAGACAGCAATCCATGTGTACACATAACAAACAAGCATTCATTAAGTCACGCATAACATGCGGTAACGGTTAGCGTTAAAGTATTGGGTAGTGTGTTCGACGTTATTTAGAATAAGTAAGGTATGTAACACCCAAAAGTGCGTAAAGCAAAAAGGGTTCGAGTATACTCACAACGATGATGGATTGAAGGGAGCGCTAGAGTGAGTTTAGCGTGATTAGAACGATAGCATAAACGATAAGCGGCGCGTAAACGATACAAGTGTCAATGGATCGGAGGGTAATCCGATCGGGTAGCAATCCGATCGGGTGGCCGGTCGATCGGATGGCAATTCGTTCGGATGGTCACCCTATCGGGTGGCCATTCGATTGGATTGTCATCTCGATTGGTGAGGGTGTGTTTGTGTATGATGGCTTGTCTTTTGAAGTTTTCGTTGTAGCATTTTGAAAACAGAGAAGTATCTCTACCCTTCAGGTCGGTTGATCGAATGGTCGTTCGATCGGACGGCGATCCGATTGGCGAGGCTTCTCAGGTTGAGAACAAGTTCACCGCAGGACGGTCACCCGATCGGATGGCTATCCGATCAGGTGGTAATCCATATGCATTGAACATGTTGAAAATTGTTTTAGTCCCAAACATCACACGATCGGACGGTCACTCGATCGGATGGCAATCCGATCGGGTGGTAATCCGTTTCAACGTTCAGATCCTTTGAATAGTTTGAGAAAAAGTTTAAGTATGGAACCAAGTGCAGCCCGATCGGACGGCCGGTCGATCGGGCGGCAATCCGATCGGCTGGTAACCCGATCGGATGGCAATCCGTTTCGAGTTCTAACACTTTCTGTTTGAAGTGTTGTAGCTTTGAATGAGACATTTTGATATCTTGTTTGAACAACAGGACCCTTATCTCGTTCCAAGTGACCCGACCGAACAGGAATCACCCTAGTCCGAACAGTTCACGGTTCGAGTCGGTTGTTCATGTTCAAAACCGAAATCAATATCTCTCTCGGGTAGAATTCAGATTTGGAACTGATGCATCACTAAGAATGAGTAGAAGATCAGAACAAGCTCCGATTCTATCGATTTTGAGTGCATTGAGTGTAAAAGAGTTGAAAGAAAGTTAGAAAACCTTCTTTCAATCCTTTTCACTATGAATATGTTCAGATCTATGAAAGATCTTTGTTTATTCATGTGGAAATCGTTCAGATCTAAGTTGTTCTTGGTGGATTGAAGCCAAAACATGAAGTTCATAAGAACACCATGATGACATCATCCTAGAACACCTCAAATCTAGTGATTTCACGGTTAAAAGTTAAGATTCAAAAGATAGAAAGGTGTAAGAGTACGTGTAGATCAAGAAAGTACAAGATTTAGGTTGAAAAATTACAAGAATCGCGAGAAATCTGAAGAAAAGAGGGCTGGAGCGAGTTGAGCAGAGAGAGAGAGAGCTGTCAACATCAAGTGATGTGACATATGGGGGTATTTATAGGGTTTCCATAAATGGAAAGTGGGGGAAAGTGGCTGGTCGATCGGGTGGCAGCTCGATCGGCTGGCCACTCGATTGGAGTGATTGGCGCGACGAGTTTTGCTGTTTCGATTCGTGTGTTGAGCGTTGCGATGCGATAGAGTTTCTCATCAAATTACTTTTAATCCCAACTACTATATCTAACATACAATCATCCTCAATAGCTTGCGTTTAGCGTTTGTGATTCGATTGCGATAGCGTTGCGATTGTGTTTGGATTAATCACCACACATAAACATAAGTAAACATGCACAAGTAACACATAAGTAGCACACACACATAAAACAATAACCAGAACGCATAATTCAAGTTCCGAGTGCGATTGCGATAAGCGATAAAGCGAATAAACATGCGATAAACCTCGATTATTGACAAGTACTCCACATAATATAACTAACGTAAAGCATAAAAGTCTATCTATAAGTCAAAGAAGTCAAAACAGGAATCGAGCAAGGAGTGACAGATCGCAGTTAACAATTTTGTCTCCCTTTGACTTCAATCTTGACTTTGACTTTGACTTTCGAAACACGGGGTGTTACAGCCTCCCCTACTTAAGGGAATTTCGTCCCGAAATTAGGTCGAAGCCGTAACAAACAACTGCGGGTACTTCTCCTTCATGTCACTTTCGAGCTCCCAAGTGAACTCGGCGCCTCGTTTGCCTTCCCATCGAACCTTCACAATGGGAACGCGCGAGCGTCTGAGCTGCTTGGTTTGGCGATCCATGATCTCGACAGGCTTCTCCACGAAGTGTAGTGTTTCGTTTACTTGAAGATCTTCTAGGGGTACATACAGATCATCTTCAGCCAGGCACTTTCTGAGGTTCAACACATGGAAAGTCGGGTGGACGTTGCTAAGTTCCTCCAGTAGTTCGAGTCTGTAGGCCACTTTTCCGATCCTTTCCTGAATCTTAAAGGGTCCGACATATATAGGCGCTAGTTTCCCTTTCTTGCCGAATTTGACCACACCCTTCCAAGGTGATTGATGTGTGTAAAATGCAACAAATAAATTACATCAAATGAGGCACAAAACTAACCCTTTTTAAGTACTAACGTTGGAAAAAAAGTGTTTTTGTCTTCCTTTTGTATTTTCAGGATTAAATGAGCTCAAATTCACAAAAGAAGCAAAAAGACAGCTAAATCTAACATAAATACAAGGAAAGGAACATAAGTGGACTGCCCGACCCCTCAACGGCATCTTCCCAAGCAAAATAGAGAAGGCAGAAGACTGAACACGCCCCGTGCTCAGCCAGCACGGGGCCGTGCCCAAGAAGCAGCAGAAAAGACAAACCTATAGAAGCTTCTATTGCCCACCACGGGGCCGTGCCCAGTGAACACGGGGGCGTGGCGAAAGTACTGCAGGCGCATTAATTGTAATTGCGAATTACAATTAATGAGGAGAGAGAATGTCAGACAGGCACGGGGCCGTGCCCAGCCCTCTGTTCAGCCTATAAATAGGAGTGCTTGGTTTCATTTCAACTCATCCCTTGGCACACCACCTCTCTCACACTTCATCCACCACCCACCACCACCATAACACCATCATCCACCACCATCATCCATTGTCCATCGTAGAGTGTGTGAGTCGTCTCGGGATCCAAGATTGATCGTAAGAGTTCTTGACAATCAAGGCCATGTTTGCCTAAGTCTCTTACATCACTTGGTGAAGACAAAGTGTCTAGTATAATACTTTTTATTTCTAATCTTTTGCACTTTTTATTTGGTTTTGTATTAATGACTTTAATAACTAGTTACTTATGTTGAAGGTGATCTTTCCTTATCGTTTATCCGTGGTGTCTTGGCATTATTTTACTGTCTATATAAAATAAAGGATTTTCACCATTCATATCTCCACGGTCTATATGGAGGTATGTTGGCTACCTGGTCGGGGGTTAAGGGAACGGTTTGGTAAAGGTCTTGCCATTGTTCAGCGTTTAGAGGTCCTGCAATGGACCTGGGTCAAATTTAGTAGGACCTCCTTCAATGCTTCACGGTATTGGATGGCGGGGGTCCAAACTCTTTGATCCCCTCATAAGTTAACTACTATTAATACTATAACCCGGCTATTTAGGACTGTATCCCTGCTGACTCAGACTACTTAGTCGAAGGTAACGTCACCGCCAAAAGCGAGGCCTACCATAATACTGCATTAATAACTTAATTCATTATCTTCCAATAATCCACCATTTTAGGATTGTATCCTTGCTGACTCAAACTACCGGGGTGAGGGTAACGTCACCTTCAAAAGAGGGGCCTACTACAATAACTAAGATAATCTCTTAATTATGTGCAAAAGTGCGGAAATAATCAAAGGTTATACTAGATACGAGTCGGAACCAAGTGATTCATCTTGTCTATCTGTTTTTCTTATTTTTATTTTATTTTCAGCATTTTAGTTAGTGTTTACTTTTCTTAGTTTAAAAAACTTTTTTCTAAACTTTTTATTTTGATTAGACGTTGAGGATAAACCGGTACTAAAAGCTCTTGTGTCCTTGGACGACCTCGGTATCTTACCAACGCTATACTACGCTCACGATGGGTGCACTTGCCCATATGTGTGTTTAGTGTTAGTAAAATATTGTGTTTTATAAATTTAAAACTTGGCTAAAAATAAGTGTTAAAAAGGGCTTAAAATATACACCTAATATATATAACACTTCGCATGCATCAAGTTTTTGGCGCCGTTGCCGGGGACACAAGGATTTTAAGAAAGTTAGGAATCAACGGCCTAATCTTTTTTTTTATTTTTTATTTATTTTTTTTAGGATTTTCTTAGTTTTTCAGCTTCTGCAGAGCTCAGCACGGGCCGTGCCTGGTCAGACACGGGCCGTGCCCAGCATCATAACTGGCAGTTTTTATTTTCTGAGTTACAGAGAGCTGAGCACGGGGCCGTGTCGGTGCAACACGGGGTCGTGTCCAACTCCCAGTAACTGGGATACAGAAAACAATTACTGTACCTCTGACCACGGGTCGTGTTCACTGAGCACGGGGCCGTGGTGAACATTCTGACCAGCATTCTTTTCTGTTTTTGTTACAGGACTTGGAACCCAGGCGCCACATTTGAACCTCCTACGTAGTGCATGAGCTCCAGTTCTAGTAGAGACATAAAAGAACCCCTAGAAGAACCCGAACGCTTTCTCAGAAAAAGACTTAAAGCTAAAAATCAAGAGAAAGCTTCGGGGGACCCACTTCCAATGGCGGACCAACGTACCCTCATGGATTACCTACGGCCCACCGTAGGCAATCTCGGCGCCGCTATCAATGCACCGAATGTCGAGGCCAACAACTTCGAACTTCGGCCGCATTTGATACAAATGCTCCAAAACTCCGCAACCTTTCATGGGCTTACGGACGAGGATCCCCATCTACATATTACTAACTTCTTAGAAATATGTGATACCTTTCGGATCAATGGAGCATCAAATGACGCCATCCGCCTTCGAATGTTTCCATTTTCACTCAAAGACCGAGCTAAGGCTTGGCTTAACACCCTCCCAGTTGGCTCGGTGAATACTTGGGATGAACTTGCCCAAAAGTTTCTATATAAGTATTTCCCTCCTGCTAAAACGGCTAAATTAATGACTGAAATTAATACATACTCACAAGAGGATGGGGAATCCTTATATGAAACTTGGGAAAGGTTCAAGGAGCTTCTAAGAAAGTGTCCTCATCACGGTCTAGCAGTGTGGCAACAAGTATCCACTTTCTACAATGGATTGTTGCCACACACAAGACAAACACTTGATTCAAGCTCCGGGGGACTTCTAGGTAATCGTCGCCCAAATGAAATATATAATCAAATTGAGGAAATTGCTCAAACCAATTTTCAATGGCACACTCCCCGAGGTAATAAATCTATTGCCCCGGGCGCCCATAAGGTTGATGAAAGCACCTCTTTACAAGCCCAAATCGAGGCTCTCTCTTCGAAAATCAAAAAGCTAGAAATGACAAAAACGGCCTCGGTTATGGCTTGTGAAGGGTGTGGTGGGTCACATGAAAATTGGAGTTGTATGAAAGAATTAGATGAACAAACAGAAACGGTAAACTACATTGATAATAGACCTAGGCCGTCGGGTCCTCCAACGGGTACCTACAACCAAGGATGGCGTAACCACCCAAATCTTGGTTGGAGAGATCCCGACAATAGTAGTAACCAACAAAACCAACGAACTAATTTTCAACAACCACAAAATTTCTCTCAACAACAAGGTGGAAGAGAAAGGCTTGAAGATACCCTATCTCGCCTCATCTCCGACACCGAAAAGAAAAACTCGGATCGATTTCAACAATTGGAATCGAATTTTAGAAATCAACAAGCTAGCATTCAAAACGTTGAAAAACAATTAAATCAACTAGCTCAAAATTTCTCTGAGAGACCACAAGGCGCGTTACCAAGTAATACCGAAACCAACCCAAAAGCGCAAGTACACCTCATTATGTTGAGAAACCGAACCGTGGGTCCCGAGGATGAGCCCTTACCACAAATTGAAGGAAGTCAACGCCAAAATACTACTTCACCCACACCTCAAACAGAAAAAGCTCCTTCAACAAATCAAGAGGCCACCAGGACTCATCCGATTCCGTACCCCGGTAGGTTAAATCGTCAAAAGACCGATGAGCAATTCGCAAAATTCGAAAGTTTACTAAAACAATTGCATGTTAATATTCCTTTTGTTGAGGTCCTAACCCAAATGCCTAAATATGCAAAATTCATGAGGGATTTCCTCACTCACAAAAGGAAAATTGAATCATTGCAATTAGTTAACTTAGGCGAAGAATGCTCAGCTTTAGTACTCAACAAACTTCCACAAAAGAAAATCGACCCCGGGAGCTTCACAATCCCTTGCTCAATTGGGAAGTCCCCCGTCCGAAATGCTTTAGCCGATCTTGGGGCTAGCATCAACCTCATGCCCACGTCAATGTTCAAGCGACTCGGCCTAGGAACAACAAGCCCTACAAAGATGAGCATACAACTCGCCGACAGGTCCGTCAAATTCCCACAAGGTGTCGCTGAAAATCTGCCAGTCAAGGTTGACAATTTCGTCTTTCCAACCGACTTTGTCATCCTAGACATGGAAGAAGACACCGATGTCCCTCTCATCCTCGGGAGGCCGTTTCTAGCCACCGCCCAAGCAGTGGTGGATATGAATGACGGAACTCTAACATTGAAGTTTGGGGATGAGGAAGTAAAATTTGAATGTGGAAAGAGAGTAGAGGAAGAAGATCCGGTCAACTACATGAAGGTTATAGACTCAAGCTTGGATGACGCCCTCCGACAGTGTAACATGGGATGCAATACATCCCACTTGGGTAACATATGACCAGGCTTTGGGTCTAGCCAAGGACCCTTATAAACGTGGCGCACCATGGAGGCATTCCACGGAACTATCCTTAGTTTAATTTAGATTAATTTTTATGTTTTCTAGTTAGTTTTAATTTTCAGGAATAAAACACACTCACGGTGATAAGGGATGAAAAGGGGAACGAGAAAAATGACCTCATGCACAAGAACAAGGCAACCCGACAATTCTCTCCATTCCAGAAGGTTCAACACGGGCCGTGCCCAACCAACACGGCCCCGTGTTGAACCCCCTGCAGAAAACTGCCCAGTTCAGGTAACTGGACACGGGACGTGTTCACCCAACACGCCCCCGTGTCCAGGCTTCTGTTTCTCTTGATCTAATTTTGTTACTGGCACTTGAACACGGGGCCGTGTTCAGCGCCCAGTAACACAATTTTTTTGCTTTTTAACACCATTTTACACATCTAATCAACCTAAAAATTTATTTTTGGGACACATTGAGGACAATGTGTAATTTAAGTGTGGGGGGGATGCTAAAACCTTGGAAACTTTGCAAGTCCTAAATACAAGCCTTACACAAAACTCTATTGGAACCGCTAATCACCCCAATTTTTTTTCAAAAATTTCATTTTTTTTACTTGTCTAGGTTTAACTCGGGAAATTCAAGTTCTCAAAAAGGTTATATTTTTACGAATTTACAACCGATAGCGTCGTGATAAAAAGAACCAACATAAGAAAATTATAAAAAAGGGCATGACAAACTTAGTTAAAATTTGATTATATATACTTGATCACATAAAAAACTCATTCCCACAAAAGTGAGTTTTGAGCCTTTATTGAGCATACAAATTTACATCATTAGACTAAATGCTCATTTTTCGTTTCTTGTGTGAATAGCCGCTTGGTTCTTACGACTCTAGAACTTGCCATGACGATACATTCCCGCTCCTTATCAACTTAAACCCGAGTAAGTAAATGATGGAGGCATTAGGACTAACCCTTTTTATTTCTACACCATTATTTTTCTTTTTCTTTTACCACCTACCCAAAAATCCCCCTAGTTAACCCTTTTGAGCCTAAACCTTTTCATTTCATCACCCAAAACCAAAACACTTTTACCCACCAAAACTTTTTTTATTTTTAACCCTTTGTTTTAGTAACAAGTTCGGTTTTTCGTAAGGTGAAAAAAAAAATGTGTTGATGATGAAGCAAAAAGAAAAAAATAAACAAACAAGTTCATCAAAAAAATAACTTTGTTTGAATAAAAGCTTCATCAAAATAAAAAGTTACAAAAATAGAAAAATCTTACGAAAACCGACACTTGTTACGCTTTTCGCCCTTTTTCTACTAACCACTAACCACTATCCCAACCACCTACCTTTAACCCAAGCCTAACCCTTAACCCACAAAGTCCTCTTGATATTTACAAAGGTATAAAAGTTAAAAAGGAGGAGGATTGATTGCTTGGCAAGCTTATGGTAGGAATAAGTTCCATGCCGCTCTCGAGTGATTCACTAAAAATACACCTTCGGCCGAGTGTGAGTGATTTCTCCCGTAAGGTATGTGAACTTGTATATAAATAGAATTTTAAAAAGGCATGCTATGCCCTAATAAATAATTTCTCTTATGAAAAGTTTTAAATAAATCATTACGAATAGGATTGTAAATAGATAAAAATAAAACCCAAAAGGATCTTGGATTCCCAACACTCTACGACAAGCCAAAAACCTTCTCTTCTACCCATTCCATTTGGGAGTGTAAGCCACATATTAAAGAGTTTTGCTTGAGGACAAGCAAAAGTTCAAGTGTGGGGGTATTTGATGTGTGTAAAATGCAACATATAAATTACATCAAATGAGGCACAAAACTAACCCTTTTTAAGTACTAATGTTGGAAAAAGAGTGTTTTTGTCTTCCTTTTGTATTTTCAGGATTAAATGAGCTCAAATTCACAAAAGAAGCAAAAAGACAGCTAAATCTAACATAAATACAAGGAAAGGAACATAAGTGGACTGCCCGACCCCTCAACGGCATCTTCCCAAGCAAAATAGAGAAGGCAGAAGACTGAACACGCCCCGTGCTCAGCCAGCACGGGGCCGTGCCCAAGAAGCAGCAGAAAAGACAAACCTATAGAAGCTTCTATTGCCCACCACGGGGCCGTGCCCAGTGAACACGGGGGCGTGGCGAAAGTACTGCAGGCGCATTAATTGTAATTGCGAATTACAATTAATGAGGAGAGAGAATGTCAGACAGGCACGGGGCCGTGCCCAGCCCTCTGTTCAGCCTATAAATAGGAGTGCTTGGTTTCATTTCAACTCATCCCTTGGCACACCACCTCTCTCACACTTCATCCACCACCCACCACCACCATAACACCATCATCCACCACCATCATCCATTGTCCATCGTAGAGTGTGTGAGTCGTCTCGGGATCCAAGATTGATCGTAAGAGTTCTTGACAATCAAGGCCATGTTTGCCTAAGTCTCTTACATCACTTGGTGAAGACAAAGTGTCTAGTATAATACTTTTTATTTCTAATCTTTTGCACTTTTTATTTGGTTTTGTATTAATGACTTTAATAACTAGTTACTTATGTTGAAGGTGATCTTTCCTTATCGTTTGTCCGTGGTGTCTTGGCATTATTTTACTGTCTATATAAAAAAAAGGATTTTCACCATTCATATCTCCACGGTCTATATGGAGGTATGTTGGCTACCTGGTCGGGGGTTAAGGGAACGGTTTGGTAAAGGTCTTGCCATTGTTCAGCGTTTAGAGGTCCTGCAATGGACCTGGGTCAAATTTAGTAGGACCTCCTTCAATGCTTCACGGTATTGGATGGCGGGGGTCCAAACTCTTTGATCCCCTCATAAGTTAACTACTATTAATACTATAACCCGGCTATTTAGGACTGTATCCCTGCTGACTCAGACTACTTAGTCGAGGGTAACGTCACCGCCAAAAGCGGGGCCTACCATAATACTGCATTAATAACTTAATTCATTATCTTCCAATAATCCACCCTTTTAGGATTGTATCCTTGCTGACTCAAACTACTGGGGTGAGGGTAACGTCACCTTCAAAAGAGGGGCCTACTACAATAACTAAGATAATCTCTTAATTATGTGCAAAAGTGCGGAAATAATCAAAGGTTATACTAGATACGAGTCGGAACCAAGTGATTCATCTTGTCTATCTGTTTTTCTTATTTTTATTTTATTTTCAGCATTTTAGTTAGTTTTTACTTTTCTTAGTTTAAAAAACTTTTTTCTAAACTTTTTATTTTGATTAGACGTTGAGGATAAACCGGTACTAAAAGCTCTTGTGTCCTTGGACGACCTCGGTATCTTACCAACGCTATACTACGCTCACGATGGGTGCACTTGCCCATATGTGTGTTTAGTGTTAGTAAAATATCGTGTTTTA
This sequence comes from Helianthus tuberosus, assembly GCA_030545235.1. Classification (NCBI taxonomy): domain Eukaryota; kingdom Viridiplantae; phylum Streptophyta; class Magnoliopsida; order Asterales; family Asteraceae; genus Helianthus; species Helianthus tuberosus. The sequence continues at coordinate 10,642 of JARYGA010010404.1, read as the reverse complement.
TAAATTTAAAACTTGGCTAAAAATAAGTGTTAAAAAGGGCTTAAAATATACACTTAATATATATAACACTTCGCACGCATCAGTAATACCTTTAGGAGTACATGGTCGCCAACGTCAAATTCAAGGGGCTTGCGTCGTCTATCGGCCTAACTTTTCTGACGACTCCGAGCTTTCAGCAGGTTGTCTCGAATTTGGAGGATTTTGTCAGTCGTTTCTTGCAATAGCTCAGGACCGGTTAGTTGCGAGTGATCGATCTCGTGCCATACAATAGGCGAACGACATTTTCTTCCATATAAAGCCTCAAACGGTGCCATTTGAATGCTGGAATGATAACTGTTATTGTACGAGAATTCGACTAAAGGTAAGTATGCGTCCCAATTACCACCGAAATCTATGATACACGAACGGAGCATGTCTTCAAGGGTACGAATCGTTCTCTCAGTCTGACCGTCGATTTGGGGATGAAAAGCGGTACTTAGATTAAGCGTAGTACCGAGAGCCGTTTGAAACGTTTCCCATAGACGCGAGGTAAACCGAGCATCACGGTCAGAGATGATGTCGCGAGGCGTCCCATGTCGACAAATGAACTCATCGGTGTAGATTCGGGCTAATCTTTCTACCTTGTAGTCTTCTCGTATCAGCATAAAATGAGCAGATTTGGTCAAATGGTCAACGACAACCCGATGCTGTCGTGACTTGATGGCGTGCGCGAAAGTTTCGTTATAAAGTCCATAGCTATACTTTCCCACTTCCACATAGGGATCGCGGTTTGTTCAAGTAAGCTAGAGGGTCTTTGGTGCTCGGCCTTGACTTTCGAGCAAGTCAGGCACTTCGAAACATAGAGGACGATATCTCTCTTCATGCCCGACCACTAGTACTTGTAGCGAAGGTCCTGGTACATTTTATCGGCACCGGGATGAATAGAATACCGAGACTTGTGGGCTTTGACCATCAAAATCTGTCGTAAATCGGTCCGCTTAGGGATCCAAATTCGGTCTAGATAATGGAATATCCCATTCGACTTATTCACTAGATGGGCTCCATCGTGGTAGATCCTTTCCTTCTTCAAAGTGCGTTCGGTAAAACAAGCATGTTGGGCTTCGCGGATAAGGGTTTCGAGATGATGCTGGGCGGGAACATTCCGAGCGCAATGCAAGTCGGCAACGACATTTGCTTTGCCAGGATGGTAACGAATCTCACAGTCGTAATCATGGAGAAGTTCTACCCATCGGCGTTGACACATGTAAAGTTCTTTCTGGTCAAAGATATGTTGTAGGCTCCTATGATCGGTGAAGATCGTACACTTGGTACCATAAAGGTAGTGTCGCCAAATCTTTAACGCAAAAACAACTGCGCCTAGCTCGAGGTCGTGGGTTGTATAGTTCTTCTCGTGGATCTTGAGCTGACGAGATGCGTAGGCGATAACCTTGTCTCGTTGCATGAGAACACAACCAAGGCCAAGGTTCGAGGCATCACAATAGACAATAAAGTCATCATTTCCGTCAGGTAAAGTGAGGTCGGGAGCATTGCAAAGCATATGCTTGAGGGTTTGGAAAGCAGTCTCTTGTTCAGTTCCCCAAACAAAAGGTTTGTCTTTTTGCGTGAGAGAGGTAAGCGGCACAGCGATCTTTGAGAATCCTTTGATAAATCGGCGATAATAGCCCGCTAGTCCGAGAAAAGAACGGACTTCAAACGGGTTCTTCGGTGTAACCCAACTCTTAACAGCTTCGATCTTCGCGGGGTCGACATAAATACCTTGACTATTGACAACATGACCGAGGAATTGAACCTCCCCCAGCCAAAATTCGCACTTGAAGAACTTAGCATAAAGTCGATTCCCTTGGAGCAGTTCGAGAACCAAACGTAGATGCTGTGTGTGTTCGGTTTTCGACTTAGAATAGATCAGGATATCATCGATGAACACGATGACGAAGCGGTCGAGAAATGGTTTACACACGCGATTCATCAGATCCATGAAAACCGCAGGTGCGTTGGTTAAACCAAAAGGCATAACAACGAACTCATAGTGGCCGTATCGAGTGCAAAAAGCGGTTTTGGGTATATCCTCCTCTTGGATGCGTAGTTGGTGATAGCCTGATCGTAGATCGATCTTCGAGAAACACGTAGCACCTTGTAGCTGGTCAAACAAATCATCAATTCGAGGCAGGGGATAGCGATTCTTGATACTCAACTTATTCAATTCCCGATAGTCGATGCACATCCGGAACGACCCATCCTTCTTTTTGACGAAAAGGATTGGTGCGCCCCATGGAGAGGTGCTCGGGCGAATGAAGCCTTTATCAAGCAATTCCTGGAGCTGACTCGAGAGTTCACGCATTTCGGACGGAGCGAGTCGATAAGGAGCTCTAGCAATGGGGTTGGCTCCAGGAATGAGGTCGATACGAAAGTCGATATCACGACTCGGAGGAAGACCAGGAAGATCATTAGGAAACACATTAGGAAATTCACGAACCACAGGAACGTCTTTCACTTCTGTCTTTCCTTTCTTTTCCTTCTCCGCTACTACAATGTTAGCCAAGAAAGCTCTATATTCCTTGCGGAGATACTTGCTAGCTTGGACATATGACATGAGTTTAAGACCCTTCGAAGCTGTTTCACCATAAACACACAGTTGGTCACCATTCGCGAGCGAGAATCGAATCATCTTATCAAAGCACACAACTTCAGCATGGTTTTCATGAAGAAAGTCTATGCCTACTGATGCGTGCGAAGTGTTATATATATTAGGTGTATATTTTAAGCCCTTTTTAACACTTATTTTTAGCCAAGTTTTAAATTTATAAAACACGATATTTTACTAACACTAAACACACATATGGGCAAGTGCACCCATCGTGAGCGTAGTATAGCGTTGGTAAGATACCGAGGTCATCCAAGGACACAAGAGCTTTTAGTACCGGTTTATCCTCAACGTCTAATCAAAATAAAAAGTTTAGAAAAAAGTTTTTTAAACTAAGAAAAGTAAAAACTAACTAAAATGCTGAAAATAAAATAAAAATAAAAACAGATAGACAAGATGAATCACTTGGTTCTGACTCGTATCTAGTATAACCTTTGATTATTTCCGCACTTTTGCACATAATTAAGAGATTATCTTAGTTATTGTAGTAGGCCCCTCTTTTGAAGGTGACGTTACCCTCACCCCAGTAGTTTGAGTCAGTAAGGATACAATCCTAAAAGGGTGGATTATTGGAAGATAATGAATTAAGTTATTAATGCAGTATTATGGTAGGCCCCGCTTTTGGCGGTGACGTTACCCTCGACTAAGTAGTCTGAGTCAGCAGGGATACAGTCCTAAATAGCCGGGTTATAGTATTAATAGTAGTTAACTTATGAGGGGATCAAAGAGTTTGGACCCCCGCCATCCAATACCGTGAAGTATTGAAGGAGGTCATACTAAATTTGACCCAGGTCCATTGCAGGACCTCTAAACGCTGAACAATGGCAAGACCTTTACCAAACCGTTCCCTTAACCCCCGACCAGGTAGCCAACATACCTCCATATAGACCGTGGAGATATGAATGGTGAAAATCCTTTATTTTATATAGACAGTAAAATAATGCCAAGACACCACGGACAAACGATAAGGAAAGATCACCTTCAACATAAGTAACTAGTTATTAAAGTCATTAATACAAAACCAAATAAAAAGTGCAAAAGATTAGAAATAAAAAGTATTATACTAGACACTTTTTCTTCACCAAGTGATGTAAGAGACTTAGGCAAACATGGCCTTGATTGTCAAGAACTCTTACGATCAATCTTGGATCCCGAGACGACTCACACACTCTACGATGGACAATGGATGATGGTGGTGGATGATGGTGTTATGGTGGTGGTGGGTGGTGGATGAAGTGTGAGAGAGGTGGTGTGCCAAGGGATGAGTTGAAATGAAACCAAGCACTCCTATTTATAGGCTGAACAGAGGGCTGGGCACGGCCCCGTGTCCGCTGGGCACGGCCCCGTGCCTGTCTGACATTCTCTCTCCTCATTAATTGTAATTCGCAATTACAATTAATGCGCCTGCAGTACTTTCGCCACGCCCCCGTGTTCACTGGGCACGGCCCAGTGGTGGGCAATAGAAGCTTCTATAGGTTTGTCTTTTCTGCTGCTTCTTGAGCACGGCCCCGTGCTGGCTGAGCACGGGGCGTGTTCAGTCTTCTGCCTTCTCTATTTTGCTTTGGAAGATGCCGTTGAGGGGTCGGGCAGTCCACTTATGTTCCTTTCCTTGTATTTATGTTGGATTTAGCTGTCTTTTTGCTTCTTTTGTGTTTTTGAGCTCATTTAATCCTGAAAATACAAAAGGAAGACAAAAACACTCTTTTTCCAATATTAGTACTTAAAAAGGGTTAGTTTTATGCCTTATTTGATGTAATTTATATGTTGCATTTTACACACATCACCTACTATGATGTCAAAACTTCCGAGCTGCATCGGAATAAGATCGATCGGAAAGATGTGATTGTTGAGTTCAAGAGTACAATCACGAAGAACAGAATTTACAGTGACGGTTCTTCCGGTGGAAACTTCGACATCGAACGTCGAGGGGAGATGGGAGCGCTTACGATTAAGGAGCTTCTCGAACTCAAACGATACAAAACAGTTATCGGCTCCAGTATCAAACAAACACGAAGCATAAATACCATTCACGAGAAACGTACCGTTAACCACATTGTTGTCAGCCTGGGCTTGGAGCGCATTGATGCTGAAAGTTCTAGCACGGGCGGCTTGTTGTTGTTGCTGTTGCTGCTGTGGTTGCTGTTGCTGAGGCTGCTGCTGCTGGGGCTCTTGTTTCACAACCCTGTTCGGGCACATGTTCGCGAAATGGTTGGGATCACCACATGCGAAGCAGACTCTAGCATTGATCGTGGGTGCCTGAGCCGCTTGTTGGCCTTGAGGAGCAGGAAGTAGAGCTTGATGAGCAGTAGCTTGAGCTGGGCGTGGACCTATACGGCAATTGGCGGTGAAGTGGCCGTACATGTTGCAATGCACGCAAAATCTGCAGGCGATACCCACCGGATGATGATAAGTACACGTCGCAAGAGGACCAGTGTAAGCACGCTTTGCAGGCGGTGCTTGGGTAACAGGTGCTAGAGCTGATCGGTACTGAGGTTGCTGCTGAGCTGGTACAGCTTGAAGCGGGGCAGTAGTAGTGACAGCACAGTTCTTGTTGCTGGAGTTGCTATTCTTCCTCTTGCGACGAGAGGACTTTGATGACTGCGGTGCGGTGGCGGTTTCGGCGGTTGGTGCGGCGGTAGCTTGGTGCTGGTTCTTGGTGGCTTTATCCCAGAAGCCAGACTTGACTCGCTTGTCGTTTATTTTGGCGGCAAGCAGGCAGGTTTCCTCGTGTTGCTGGCTTTGAGGCGTGCACAAAATCTGGAACACAATCCGGCAGGGCTCGGATATACTTCTTGATCGTCATATCAGCAGTCTTGACTTGATCAGGACAGATTATACTGAGCTGCTTGAAGCGAGCAGTCAAAGCAACATTGTCACCATCCTTCTGCTTTAGATGCTAGAATTCGTCCTCCAACTTTTGGCACTCATGGGGAGGGCAAAACTCTTCCAACATGACGTTCTTCAACTCATCCCATGACAGACCATAAGCTGCGTCGTTTCCGCGTTTGTTCCTCTCGGCCGTCCACCAGTCTAAAGCGCGAGACTAGAAGATGCTGGTAGCATTCAGAGTGCAGAGATTGTCAGGACATCCACTCTGACGCAGGGTGACCTCGATCGAATCGAACCATTGAAACAAGGCCGTAGGGCCATCTTCGCCAGTGAATTCTTTCGGTCCGCAAGCTTTGAACTGTTTGAAGCTAAAAGCAGCTTTAGGAGTAGCTTTAGGAGTTGCAGTCCGGAACTCTTCAGACGATTTGCTCACATTCTCGTATAGTTAACTCACGATCTGAGGAACAACCTTTGCCACTCGCTTAGCGATGAGAGCAGCAAGGCGTTTGTCTCTCTGTTTTTTACGAGTAGTTCGGGGTGATAGGGTCCGGATGATGACATTGTCTGCAACAGACATCGCCATAGGACTCAAACACAATATAATCGAATCTCACCTCACATGCCTAATACTACTAATACTCAAGAACACATTCATGTAATATACAATCACATAGGCACGTAATCACAGATTCACATAAGCACAAAAGCACATAAGCACGTAAAGCACAGCAGCACAAAGGCACAGAAGCACAAGAGGCAGTCAGAATACAGAAACCTATCATTCAAAGTCCGCGCTCGTTCGAGAATAGCGATTGCGATTAGCGAATACACAGCGAGTAGCATAAGCGAGTAACATAGCATATAGTATAGCGTGCGTATAACCGCCAATAGCAATGATTTGTTAGCGATTTGAGGTAGGTGTGCAGTGCGGGTCGTGTGTGTCGTTCGAAGCGATAGCGAAAAGCGAAAATAACCACCAAAAATCGTTATACATAAACAGATAAAGTCACATAAAAGACATAAAATCCACATAAAAATGACGAATAATCAGAGTCGGCAGTTGCGTGCTCAGAATCGAAACACATAAAAATCGAGAATAGGTTGTCTGCGGCTATTTAGACGTCGACTATCCAAAGTGGTTCGACTATTCACAAGGATGTACCAAAAGTCCTTGTTGACCTAATAGACTGTGCTCTATCACCGACATGTGGTGAATGGCACCCATCCTTTCGGCTATTCAAGCACTCGAGTCCTTGGAATCCATCGAGACTTTGGTGAGAGTTTTGTAAAACCAAAATAGAGGTCGGAACAAGTTGTCAAGGTTCGGGTCTCACCCCTGGCTCAACAACTTTGTTCCTGTTTTGATAAAATAAGGAAGAATTAGGCGTCAAAGTATGGATTTCACTCCTGATTCAACGCAAATTCTCCTGTTTATAGATAAAAATGCGGGTCGAACAAGCAATTTAGTCGAGAGTTTGCGGTTTTCACACCTAATCTCGACCTAATCGCTCGTTCATTTTCGAAAATTAGAGTGTAGTGATAGTGTAACTTAGGCGAGAATAGCGAGAAATAGCAAGTAAGCTCGTACAAAATCCCTACAGGGTGTGCACAAGTCGGTCTGTTGGTACCTAACTATAGACTAGGTCGTTTCTAAGACATCGACCCGGACTAGGTCGAGTCTTGCCTAATTCCCTATAGTTATGGCTCTGATACCAATCTGTCACACCCCAACCGATGGTGGAAACATCGGGGCGTGGCACTGAGCGAAACAGATTGTCCAGAAGTTTCCATAACAACTATGATTACCAATTATTTAAAGCATCACGTCCCATATCATGACATAAAAATTAACATAATTATTACAGGCAAAGTCAAGACAAATTGTTCTGTTTCGACAACTCAGAATTTAAATACAGACAATTCGTTTATTTGTTTCTAGACCTTTCCTAACCTCGATTTCACAGCAAGCCAAGCATTTAAACATCTTAAGCACCTGCCACATACGTTAAAGTAAAAGTCAATACACATAGTGTATAGGTGAGCATACAAGTTTAATAGGTATAATAGAGTTCGAAATCGTTTACGCATAACCAGCACGTACACAGTGTGAAATGAAGCACGTAAGTTATCGACATGATCCTATCAATACCAATGACTGCGGGTTGACTGCCCAAGGCAGTTCGTAATACACACTCACCACTGTGAGCCATGTAATTAATTGTCCTTAACAACCCCTGAGTGAATAGGTGCTGAGTCCAAACTATAGTACTATCGTTGCTAAGGCAGGTAGACAGCAATCCATGTGTAAACATAACAAACAAGCATTCATTAAGTCACGCATAACATGCGGTAACGGTTAGCGTTAAAGTATTGAGTAGTGTGTTCGACGTGATTTAGAATAAGTAACGTATGTAACACTCAAAAGTGTGTAAAGCAAAAAGGGTTCGAGTATACTCACAGCGATGATGGATTGAAGGGAGCGCTAACGATAGCATAAACGATAAGCGGCGCGTAAAATGATACAAGTGTCAATGGATCGGACGGTAATCCGATCGGGTGGCCGGTCGATCGGATGGCAATCCGTTCGGATGGTCACCCGATCGGGTGACCATTCGATTGGATTGTCATCTCGCTTGGTGAGGGTGTGTTTGTGTATGATGGCTTGTCTTTTGAAGTTTTCGTTGTAGCATTTTGAAAACAGAGAAGTATCTCTACCTTTCAGGTCGGTCGATCGAACAGTCGTTCGATCGGACGACGATCCGATTGGCGAGGTTTCTCAAGTTGAGAACAAGTTCACCGCAGGACGGTCACTCGATCGGATGGCTATTCGATCGGGTGGTAATCCGTATGCATTGAACATGTTGAAAGTTGTTTAAGTCCCAAACGTCACACTATCGGACGGTCACTCGATCGTATGGCAATCTTGTCGGGTGGTAATCCGTTTCAACGTTCAGATCCTTTGAATAGTCTGAGAAAAAGTTTAAGTATGGAACCAAGTGCAGCCCGATCGGACGGCCGGTCGATCGGGCGGCAATCCGATCGGGTGGTAACCCGATCGGACGGCAATCCGTTCCGACGGTCTGATCCTTCTAACATTTGTTTCTGTTTGAAGTGTTGTAGCTTTGAATGAGACGTTTTGATATCTTGTTTGAACAACAGGACCCTTATCTCGTTCCAAGTGACCCGTCCAAACAGGAATCACCCTAGTCCGAACAGTTCACGGTTTGAGTCGGTTGTTCATGTTCAAACCCGAAATCAATATCTCTCCCGGGTAGAATTCAGATCTGGAACTGATGCATCACTAAGAATGAGTAGAAGATCAGAACAAGCTCTGATTCTATCGGTTTTGAGTGCATTGAGTGTAAAAGAGTTGAAAGAAAGTTAGAAAATCATCTTTCAATCCTTTTCACTATGAATATGTTCAGATCTATGAAAGATCTTTGTTTATTCATGTGGAAATCGTTCAGATCTAAGTTGTTCTTGGTGGATTGAAGCCAAAACATGAAGTTCATAAGAACACCATGATGACATCATCCTAGAACACCTCAAATCTAGTGATTTCACGGTTAAAAGTTAAGATTCAAAAGATAGAAAGGTGTAAGAGTACGTGTAGATCAAGAAAGTACAAGATTTAGGTTGAAAAATTACAAGAATCGCGAGAAATCTGAAGAAAAGAGGGCTGGAGCGAGTTGAGCAGAGAGAGAGAGAGCTGTCAACATCAAGTGATGTGACATATGGGGGTATTTATAGGGTTTCCATAAATGGAAAGTGGGGGAAAGTGGCTGGTCGATCGGGTGGCAGCTCGATCGGCTGGCCACTCGATTGGAGTGATTGGCGCGACGAGTTTTGCTGTTTCGATTCGTGTGTTGAGCGTTGCGATGCGATAGAGTTTCTCATCAAATTACTTTTAATCCCAACTACTCTATCTAACATACAATCATCCTAAATAGCTTGCTTTTAGCGTTTGTGATTCAATTGCGATAGCGTTGCGATTGCGTTTCGATTAATCACCACACATAAACATAAGTAAACATGCACAAGTAACACATAAGTAGCACACACACATAAAACAATAACCAGAACGCATAATTCGAGTTGCGAGTGCGATTGGGATAAGCGATAAAGCGAATAAACATGCGATAAACATCGATAAACCTCGATTATTGACAAGTACTCCACATAATACAACTAACGTAAAGCATAAAAGTCTATCTACAAGTCAAAGAAGTCAAAACAGGAATCGAGCAAGGAGTGACATATCGCAATTAGCAATCTTGTCTCCCTTTGACTTCAATCTTGACTTTGACTTTGACTTTCGAAACATGGGGTGTTACATGGCGAGTTACCGGTGTTCTGTTTTGGAGGAAACCAGCGATTGGCAAGTGGAGGAAGAGATTGAACCTTAACACACGAGACACCCTAGTTGGATAACCTTGTATTAACCAGTGTTTGATCATGGACCAAGGAAGGGTACATACGCTACCAAAATATTCCTTAGCCGTTATTTCCGTCGCTAATCAAAGAACAATTGTTAAAAAAATATTTACCAGAATAAAACAATCAAAGTTCAAAATTTGAATCAAGATTTTATTTCTAAAATAGCATGGACTTAACGTTAGTGATTTGATTATTATTCCATATATAAATAAGCAAACTTTTTGTGCATAACCACTTGTAACATGTGTTTTGAGAGATTTTCAAAAAAAAAAAAAAAAAAAAAAAAAACTTGATTTTTTAATTTTAACCCAAAGGTTTTTACCTTTTGCAATTTTAACCCTACTTAATTTTTTTTTTAACTTTAACCCAAACTTTTTATTACTTTTAACCCAAAGGTTTTACCTTTTGCAATTTTAACCCTACGTAATTTGTTTTTTTAACTTTAACCCAAACTTTTTATTACTTTTAACCCAAAGGTTTTACCTTTTGCAATTTTAACCCTACATAATTTGTTTTTTTAACTTTAACCCAAAACTTTTCATTATTTGCAATTTAACTTCACAACTTTTGTCACTTATACTTTTCATCTTTGGCAAATTTTTGGTTTACGTATAGTTCTTAATTTTTCGAGTTAATACGACGCAACGTACAAGTGTGGTTCAACTTTTTTATGTTTTGTTTCAAATTTGCAAGTTAATACGATGCAACGTACATGTGTGGTTCAACATTTTTACC
>JARYGA010010403.1:0-49797 GCA_030545235.1 Helianthus tuberosus | reverse complement strand
AACACTACCCAATGACATATATGCTGGCCTATTACACTGTAACAGTGCTAAAGAGCTATGGGATGCACTCAAAGAGCAATTTGGTGGGATAGAAGAAGTTATTGAAAACAACAGAGAGGTTTTAAACCAACAATACAAAACATTCTGTCATGTTAAGGGAGAGTCATTGACCCAACAATTTGAAAGGTTTAGTTTTCTGATTAGTGAGCTAAAATTGGTTAATGTTGAACATGCTAAATCCACTTTAAATAGTAGGTTTCTTAGATCTTTACTAGAAAAGCAGGACACTATAGCCTTTGTGACCAGAAATTCTGTGGGGTCAAGGATTTAAGTCTGACCCAACTTCATGGTAGGCTTCTCACATATGACAGGGAGCTTAACCAGAAAAAGAAGTTGCAGGAATCTGGAAAAGTTGTTGATGATTACACTTTTGGTAACACAAAACTTTTGGGTCAACAAGAGTCATCTGGTGGTAGTAAGGACCAGAGCTATGATCATTATATTGACATAACTGCAGGTGGAGTCTTCAACTCTGAGCCTTACTGACCTAATTATGCTTTCACAGCTAATGGGGAAAACCAGATCTCTGATAACTTATCCTTTGAACTGAATGACCTCAACACTTTGATCCTACTGATCTGGAAGAAATGGACATTTTGCATCAGCTTGCTTTGTTGAGTGTTAGAACAAGCAAGTTTTACAAAAGAACTGGTAGGAAGTTTCTAGGATTGCATGGGAATTTAAAGGTGGGGTTGGATAAGTCAAAAATCAAGTGCTATAAGTGTAATAGGCTTGGTCACTTTGGTAGGGAATGTAGGAGTCAAAACAGTTGACCAATCATCACTCACCCTAGTCCAAGACCTCAAAACACTCAAAGCACTATGCACTATTCCCAATATACCCTTGCTCCTCATATGCAAAACACTGTCATTTTGCACATCTTGTAAACACTTTTCTTGTGCAGTATGTCCAAACCACTGTTGCACAGATTCAGTATGTTTAAGCCCCTGTATCCCAGGTTCAAGTGCAACCTGCACCATAACAAGCTGCACAAACATCTGCTCCAGCAGAGGCCAGTCAACAGAGTTTCTTTACACAGGGCTTTGTTGATTGGAGTAGTATGCCTGAGGATTTAACTGATGAAAATTTTGCTCTAATTGCTAATCCTAATGTTTCTCCTGATGAATTTTGTTTCATGGCATTAGAGTCAATACTAGAAGGGTAGGAATCAGAGGAAGTGGAGTCCAGATCTGAAGTGGTGGAAGAAATTGCTGAAACATGGTTACAGCAGATTTTATAGGTGAACAGATGTTAGAAGAGAAGAAAGCTGAACCTCTGTTGGAACCTCTTGCCGATCCATGGGATGCTAGTGTTCGTGAGAATGAATGTGATTGTGCCATGATAGCTGCTACTAAGGTATCACCTCAGATCTTAAAAGATTTATGTTCAGATAAATGCATTATTTCTTTTGCTAACATAAAAGAGGTGAATGAAAACCTTAGAGACAAAATTTTAAAAGATGAAGTGCAATTTGAGAAAACTTTTAAAGAGTTGAAAAACAAAATGTTTGACAAAGAAAATGAAATCAGCAGTCTGAAACATGAACACAACATAACCAAAGACCAACTCCAAACTACGGTAGAAAAATACCAAGTTTGTAAAAAGGAGCTTGAATCCACCCAAATCACTTGTGAAAAATGGGTGGAGTCTTGTAAAGGTTATGAACTGACGTTGGAAAGCAGATTAAAAGCAATGTGAAGTTTGGAATTGGCTTCAGAAAACATGACCAAACTTCTGAAAACAGTGCTGAAATTGAATCTGGCTTAGTTGAAATAATCCCAACAAACATGGTTGGTCAAGAGATAAAGGTCACTGATAAAAATGGAAACAAAATCATTTTAGAAAAACTAGAGGGGTCATCAACCTTTGAAGAAATAGAAAAATATCAATTCAAACCCACATGGTCTGATGAATGTTACATCCTTGAAAACTTCAAGCCAATGGATTTTTCCACAACTGAGGGTGTCAAAGCACCCAAGGCTAAAGTCATTCCTTTGAAAGACATCCCAACAGGGGTTAAAAACTCTGTTGAAAAGAGGAAGAGAAGAGAAAAGGTTAAAAACTTGTTTTGTGATTTTTGTGAGAAAAGAAACCATGCCACAAAAGACTATCTTCATTTAAAAGCTTATGATATAAACAAAACAAGTGTCATTGAGCCTGCACCAAAATGCACAATTTGTGGAAAAACCAATCATCTTACTCAAGAGTGTGTGTATCTCAAAACTTTTGAGGTTAAAAGAAAAGAGTATACATCAAAAACACTAGAGAGTCCACAAAAACCTACCCCTAAAAACAAACAGACTTTTGTGCCTGTCCAAACAGCTGTTACAAAATAGTTGAACAAAACCTCTGCTCCTAGAGAGGTACAAGTGACAGATGCACCACCATCAAACTAGTTCCTAAGAGGACATGGTCAACCACCATACCAAAAGGTCCCTCCTGCTTATGAAGCCTACAAATGGCCCTCTAAGCCCAAAGTGAATAGGAATCTTTATGGTTATCATCATCTGACAAGAGATGGTCCACAACAGTGGTTATAAAAAAATGCTCAAAAATTTGTTCAAAACCCTGACCTAACCACTGTTCATGCTCCTGGACTTGGGGCTGACCTATCTGTGACCCCATCCAAAGCCATCTTGGCTTTGGAGACCCACCTGAACTAATTTGTTACTTGATGTGCAGGGAGCTTCTGCATGCTTAGATAGTTTATGGTATGTAGATAGTGGAGGCTCTCGGCACATGACAGGATATAGAGCCCTACTCAAAGATCTCAAAAACCATGGAGGGGGTGATATATCCTTTGGTAACAATTCAAAAGGAAAGGTGTTGGGGTCAGGGACAATCCAGGCTGGGAAGCTCAAGTTTGAAAATGTCAATTATGAATTCAGGATCTGGATCGATTCCTTTACCGTTGAATGCGTAGGAACACGTGAAATGTGCGGAATCCAATCACATGTGTGGATAGAACACGAAGATAATTATCAATGATTTCTATTACTGATATAATAGTGTTTACACCAAGAAATCAAATAGGCAGAGCTTCGCCTCAAGAATACCCAAAAGTTACAAATGCCAAGACCCTACTCTCCTATTTATAGGCATCGTCCATCTGGATGAACCAAACTGGCGGATGGACTCCATCCGGACGGATGAACTAAATGTATAACACTTCTGTATCCGGATGAGCATATCCCATCCGTCCAAATGGACCTGTTGTCCATCCGTTCGGATGGGCTTCAACATAAAGCAACTTTTCTTCAGTTCATCACCGGTCTTGTAACATCTGATTCAGCTACAATATGTGATTGACGCAAGCGATAGACATATGCACTCACAGACTCCCCCTTGGATATTGCCGCAGTCAATCTCGTAGCTTTTTGTCTTCTCTCATTGAGACTTCCATAAGTGTTGACAACTTCAGCACCACAAAGTCTCCCTTTTTCTCTAACAGCTCTATCTGCTCCCCCTATCGTTCAGCTCAGACTCTCCCTTGCTTTAAGCTTCTGTGCTTTCAGCTACTAGGATCGACACCTGGCTCTACAAGCTCCTCAAGGATAGTTACCTAAGCTCTCAAGGTCTCGCACTAACCAGAGTACAGATATCAGTATGGTAAAGCGCGTAAAGTATTATAAGAGGTCTACGCCATTGCTGACGCAAAATCAGAAGACTAGGTATAATACCCAAGATATTAAACAGTATAAAGACCTAGTATCTCAGAATCAGGCAACCTTTAAAACGAGATTTTGGGGGTTACCCATATATCCGAGAGATGTTCCCCACGAGATAAGCAAGTTATGATATTTAGGTTTATATCTCGAAATCAATCTACTAAGTGTGTAAAAACCTACTAGCATATCATCAGTGAGACCGTTTATCACTTTTTACTTTTCATTTTTTTAGCGTGCTGTGATTGTCTACTGATGTACTATCATTTACTCTTTTTACACAAAACTCATTTTGATTTTTCTATTATTTTTGGCTTTTTCAAATTTTCAAATGTTTTTGTATTTTCTGAAATTTTTTACTCCCCCTAAAATCTAAAACACTTAAAGAAAATTTAACAACCCGATGCAGATAGCTTTGTCTCACCATCCATTTTCTTCCTTACATGCTCCGTTTTGTAGAAAGTACCCCCAAGATTTACAACACATTGATTTTAACAATGTTAAAACCTTTTTCAATTGTGAAATAATCATGGTTGTTCAGCCGTGAGGGTTTCAGCATATTCACTCAATATGTTTTTGAAAATTTTTGATTTTTTACCAATTTAAAAACACATATTTTTTTCATTTTTCAAATTTTTAACAAAATAAAAACATATTTTGGTTTTTAATTTTTTTCTATTTTTAGGATTTTTTATTTATGGTTTATTTATGTACAGAAACAAACAAACTCCCTGTTTTAAGTTGTAGGGATCCTCCTCCTCTGGTGCCAGTCTGCTTCTCTGTTCATTCTGACAATCATCTGTCTTCTGGAGCAACTGCACATTCACCCAGCTCAATTACTTGAATAAAGCAACCCAAGCCTGCTTTGACTCAGGTAGCTGAATATGTAACTTTCTAGGTAACACTAGATAGTTTCGTTCATTATTTTCAAAAACATTTTCTTTAATTTTATCATCAACAGAAACCTTTTGTTGTTTGATCACCCAGATTTGACCTTTTGAAACATTCCTTCGATAAAACCTTGAACCATTTTGAATGTTTTGATTTTGAACAACAACTTTTGGTTTCCAAAACTGGGTTGATTTTGTTGCATCAACTGTTGTTTCCAGCTTTGTGTTGTCCTAAATCTGGGTGTCACTGGTTTCCAAGATTGTTTTGATACAAACTTGGATCTTTTCGGAATCCAAGTTTGTTTGGTTGATTTCTGTGTTTCAACCTCAACTTTCTTTTTCTTTTCAACAGCAACAGGCTTCGGATTTGGACACTTGCGACCAAGATGTCCAATTTGATCACATTTAAAACATGTTCTTTTTGAAACATCTTTGGCCTGTTGTTGTTGCTTTTTCTGAGCATAGAACTCTTCATTAGACTGTTGTCTAAATTGGAGTTCTTTCTCTTCCTCT
This sequence comes from Helianthus tuberosus, assembly GCA_030545235.1. NCBI lineage: Eukaryota > Viridiplantae > Streptophyta > Magnoliopsida > Asterales > Asteraceae > Helianthus > Helianthus tuberosus. Next base: position 44,669 of record JARYGA010010403.1, on the reverse strand, counting down.
GAACTTGTTCCATGAACAAGTTCATCTTTTTCTGAAAATTTTGCTTTTCAGCCCTTTTCTTTTGATACTTTTTCTTTTTATAACCCAACCTTCATACTTTTCTTTTTGTAACTAGGTTTGTTATAAAAAGACTTCTTGCTCTTTCCAGCAAATTTGTCAATTTCAGATTTCTTAATTTCTACCTGTTTGAAAACTTTATCAATCTTTTCCAAAATCACATTCTGAATCAGGACTTCAATATCTGAGAATAATTTGTCCGGTCCAATCATGATATAAGCCAATCCTATTGAATCATCATTCGCATTTTTCTCAGATTTTGAATTTTTAATATAACTCTCATGAAAACTTCCCTCATTTTCATCCTGTAATTTTGACTTATCTGTTTTGGTAGACTCATCTTGCAAAACACTTTCAACGACCTTACCTACCACCTCTGAATCACTAGTATCATCAGATTTAGAATAGGTTACGTCTATATTATCTAGGAATTGATAAACCATGTTGAAAGCTTTTTCCACCTTCTCGTCATCATAGAATGTGAATTGTTCCTCAAACGGTGGTGGAACCTGATGATATTCTGAGCCAATTCCTTTCTTGTTTTTCTCAGAATCTTTATCATCCGGTTTTAAATTGAAAATACGTTCAAGAACATATGATGAAGCGTGATAACTATGCAACTTGTTAATATCTTGTTCTAAATAAGCCATTTTACGTTTAAGCTCAGCAACTTCTTCAATTTAAGAATTTACAACTTGTTGTTTTATTTCATACCGTCGCTTAAGCGTTTCTGACGTTTCAAAACAATATTTCAATCTCGATTGAACAAGTTTCATTTGACTTTTCACATCTTCATATGACTCTTTTGTAATATGATATGAAAGTTTTATTGAATCATATTCTTTTTTCATTTCTTGAACCGTATTTTTTTTTGCAAACACTCTTCAGTCATTGCTGAACAATTTTCTTTCAAAATCTCATTTTCTTTTTCTAAAATCTTGCATTTTTGTGTCAGTTATCTATCAAAACCTTTTCTTTTTCAAACATTTCTTTACATTTATCTTTGAAAACTCTTTCAATTTTAGTAAATTCCATGTCTCTTGTTCTGAATTTTTCATCTTTTTCGGTACAAGCACTGCACGTTTCCATGCATTTCTTGCACTGTTCAACACACTATTTAACACTTCAGAAGATTCAGATTAAGTTGTTACCTCAATAGTTGGCACCTCGGCTTCTTCCGCCGTCAGCTTTTGATCTTCTTCTTTCATCTGCTATTCTTTAGTAACAACTTCATCAATCAGCTTCTTCAACTTCCCATCAGCTTCCTCCTGTTTCTCTTCATCAACTTCTTCTTTCTTCTTTAAACTCTCTGCATCCTGCTGTTTTTCAGTAACAGCTTGTTCTGCTGGTTTCTGATCTTCTTCATCAGCTGCGTCTTCTTTCACCTCTTCATTTTCCTGTTCATCACTGACTTCCTCTGCAACTTTCTTTAATTCATCTACCAAATTTTCAACATTCTTCTTCATTCTTTCTTCATCTCTCTGTCTCAAGCTTGCTGTCATGACATCTCTGATTATCTTACCCAGCTTTTTAAGATAATCTTTATCTTTTTCGATCTTTGAATAGTATTCGCCGAACAGAGGAATTACTACAAGTACGTCGTTATACACCACTTGGCTTGAATGGACAACCGGATCTCCTTTGGGATTGACATAACATTCTCATTTCTTATCCCATCTCCCACAAATCTTAGCTTCCTCGTACTCTTTCTGCATTTCTTCTATTCTGTAATCTACAAAACATCTTTCTCTGTACGTTTTCTCTTGTAGAATTTCTTCTTTCGTTCTCTCTTTCACCTCAGCAACCAATTCACTTCCATCATCATTTATGTAATCACCCCAGTTAAACCCTTTGTCATCATGAATGATCCTGTGTTTGGCATGATCATGAACCGACACTAAAGGTTGTGATTTCTCTTTTGATGAACCTCCAGCAATTCGCTTTAGACTTTCTCCGGGCGTATGCTCACCGGTTTTATGATAAATTGCCTTTTTGTAATAGTCGTCATGGAATGGATTACCATGATCAGATACTTCTCGGTTAACACACTCCCTTTTTAAATGACCCTTCTGTTTACATCGAAAACATGTCACTTTTGACTTGTCAAACCCGAGTTTGGTGCTTAAGAACCCTCCCAATTCCTGTCTGCCTGTTATCTCCATGAAACACTATGCTCTTCTAATGCCACTAGCTAAACACCACCAGATATCAATGAGTTCCATCTCCTTCGGATCTATCTGGTCATAATCTTCTTTTGTCAGCTCAGGATTTCTGATTCTCCCTGCTACCAGACTCTCGTATGATTCCAGAATTAACGCTAAGAAACTCATTTGTTGTTTAGCAGCGTTGATACTCATTGTTGGAGAATTTTTCAACTTTAGAGCAATGTTGCAGTGAATCTCATCGGGTTCTTCTGAGTTTGATGCTGTTGAATGATAACCTGGATTGTAACTTGATGAACTTTTTTGTGTAACTTTCAACTTTTCGATACTGAAAGCAGTACCAATCTTTGGTGACTGAATAGTCGAAGGTACATTTCCCCTGTAGTAAAGACCCACATTTTGCTGATAAGAAGAACTGCTCATTTTGTTCTGTTTCTGTAACTCGAGCTCAGGACTTTCAGTCTTTTCAATCAATGTATCAAATGTAATCGTATCAAACAATACATCATTTTTCAAAATAAAGACAAATGTTTGCCAATGATCAGCACGTGGTAAAGATTCAATAACTTTGTCAACAATTTCTTCACGGGTTTTTGTTATCTCAAACCTGTTGTGACATTTGTGCTCTTGTAAACACTGTACGATGTAGAACAACTTCAATATCAATGAAACATTGTGTTTTGATCCCAAGATTTGTTTATTTATGTATGATAATTTGCACATTTTAATTCTTGTTTGATTTCGAGCATTTAAACAATTTCTAGAAAGTTATACACAAACTGCTACGTAAACGTACTCAGTTTAACGCGACATACACTCCAGGATAGTGACATAAGCTAAATATACCATAAATATCCTTTACATAGCTTAGAAATAAGTTTTAAAGGATTCGGTATGGCAAAAACAAGTTTATTCGATCACAGGGACTATTTGCGACAAACTGCAAAAGTCTACCAATTCGCATAGCAACGTACACTCCGGAACAAGGTCATAAGCTAAAAATACCCTAAATACTCTTTACATAGCTAAGAAATAAGTTTTGAGGGGTTCGGTATGTGAAAATATACTTATTTGATCACATAGAATAAAAGCGTCAAACTGCGAAAGTATGCAAATTCGCGTATTTCTTAATACAGAACGTATTCGTACATCCAAAAATTTTTGTAATCATTAAAATATTGTATTTTAGTGATGGGAATGCAAAAAATTTCATTCGTTAAGCAATTTGGGTCGTTTTTGTGTCCGTTACGACTTTCATCGTAATTAAGCGAAAAACGCAACCGTACAGCCAAACGAACCGACATCCATGACATTTTTTTAGCATAATGCAAGTTAAATATACTTTAAATTTATCATGGCGCTTGAAAATGGAGTTAACGGGTGTTAGAAGTGCCAAAACACTACGAATCAAGCTCAGGGACCAAAACTGCCATTTTTGAAACTTCTGCCCATGCTGCAAGTTTGCGGACCGTATGCAGACCTGGTCTGCGGTCCGTAAACAGTGCCCAGGTCCAGTAAATTGTAACAACCCCTTGTTTTCTTGTGTGTTGGCCAAGTATAGGTGTTTCCCAAGCATTGAACCTGATCTTTACACTTGTAATAATCCTATTAAGCCTTGCTAAACACACAATACACTTGTCATCATCCTATGCACTCTTGATTCCTATAAATAGCAAGCTCCATCAACCCCACAACTTGCTCATTTGATCTTTCTTATCTCCTAAACTCTAAGTGGAGGCTACCACATTTGTTGGAGGCTTCCCATCTGAGTTTTCTTAGTCATCTTTTCATCCTAGAACACAGGTGAGTGTTCTAACTAGTCTTGTTTATTTATTTCAAGCTAAAAGTAAAACAGTGTTTGACTTTCGGCTTTGACCATGAATTGGTCAAGAAAAAGTTTAATTGAACTTTGCAACGTGATCGTAATCCCGATGGTTATAGTCCCTTGCGACTATACCTACTGATTACCACGTTGACTAGTCGAAGTGACGAGTCAAAGTTTCGGTCAAAATACACGATTATGTGCATTTTACGACGGAACTATTTTTGGGTATCAAAACACTTTGTTTTGATACCAAATCAGTTTTCTAACTTAGTTAAACAAGTTTTAACATGTTTAACTCGTCACTTCTAGTTTAGTGCTTGTTTAGGGTCGTAAGTCAAGCGGTCTCGACAACCGCTTAGACTTTCGAACTCGACCCGTTTGGTCGATCATTAGGATCCAACCAAACACATATTGTGACCATAGTTGTATAGGGAATAACCTCCAGAGGTTATACCTTATGGTCACTTTGTTTGGTTAGTTGTATGATAGGTAGTTTATATGCCTTTAGGAAATGACCAAAATGCCCTTTTTACGCATAATTCAATTTAAGCATTTGTAACCTAAATTTTGTCACTGAAACTGATAATGCAACATTATTAAACATGTTTAGGTGTATAAGACTTATCATAGGACTAGTTTGACCATCCGAACGCGCATTTGCTCAAATGACACGTTAAAGTAGCGTAAACTACCTTAACGGGTCATAACGGGTCAAAAGCACTTAGGTTTCTTTCCAAATCAGAATGTAGACTTTGTTAAACCATATCATATGAGTTCCAACACTCATTTGTTTACAAGACCTCATTCTATCTGATTCCCGATTTAGGTCCTGATTTATTAACATAGTGATTCAATACTAGGTGCCACTTGATTCCTTGATTCCCCGAGCTTTGTTAGTTCTTTAGATCAAGGATACTTTGCAATCTCAAGTGAGTACATAGTTTCCCTATTTTATGCTTTCAATTGTTTGGGGTGATTCATATGTGCTAAACCGATTTCAAGTTTTCAAAAACAAAGACTATGGTTTATATTAAACACAACGATTTCAATAATGTGAATGAACTTGTTGGTGCGTTAATTCATAACACGAATGACATTCATTAGCTATAGCCGAGCCGACCAGTAGTATGTTATGGTACCATAGGATCTGACAAATCCCGTTATCGGGCTACCCCATGGAGTTGGTGGATAGTTTGTGATAACGACAGAATCTGTTATTTTAACAAACCCTTTGGTGGTCTGTTAGTCGATTTAAAGATACCCTTTGGTGGTATAGTCGAGTCACACAGGTTTGAATGTATTCAAATACAATGACCAAAAGTTTTCACAATTAAAACAAGGACGATTGACGAATGGTTTTATAACACGGACGAATGACGATTTGGTTTATAACAAAGACGAATGATGATTTGTTTATAACACGGACGATTGATAACACGGACGAATTGGACGATTGGTTTATGGTAAGTGATTAGATAACGAAACGAGTGTAATGTGATAAAAGCATGGTGGATACGCTGCTGGTACTTCCTATATATCAGTGCTTTTATCATATTACATTCCGTGGCGTTATTTAGATCACTTGGACGAATGTTTTCTAACGATGTCACGCAACAATGTTTACTTAATGATATAAACCATACAAGTTTTCTTACGAGACGATTTACTACTTGGTTTTACAAAAGCAAATGTTTTAGTCAAGATTCATGGCAACGAGGTTTCATAAACTTTGACCAACTCATTTTAGTCGGTTAATTATATTGCAACACCAAACACTTTTCGATACAAGGTTTTCAATTATCGACTCTAGTAGTCATATGAGGTATTGCAATATGTATACAAGCCATGAATTTGACACACTCACAAAACCTATGTACTCGCCGACATTTTTATGCTGACTTTCTTTTCACATATGTTTCAGGTGCTGTTGTTTGATGATCATGATGCAAAACATAGGATTGGACGCGGGCCTTAGTGACATAAAATATGAAAGACAATATGTTTGAACCTTGTTTTTGTTTAATCTAAGACAATGTAACTTATATAATTCAATAAAACGAAACTTCAATTACCATGTGTTGTAAAACAATTTATCCTGTGATGAGACACCCCGACGTTTTCACCGTGGTTTGTTGTTTTACGTGGTCGGGGTGTTACATCTGTCAAGTTCGATTTTAAGGTGACAAAATCTCTCAATCATTTGTCTCACAGTTTCACCTTTTATACAATCAAACAAATCGAATTCTTTTTTAAGCAATGATATTTTATTCTTTTTAATTTGTTTTCCACCCTCAGCTTTCACTCGTAATGCTTCCCACACAGATTTTGATGACCCGTCGTGATTAAGTAATGCAAAAATGTCATCTCTGATCGATTGTTGTATTAACGCAATCATTCTTTGTTCATGAGAAAATATCTTTTTGTCTTTAGTTGTTAAGCTTTTAAGTGGAATTTCTTCATTTTTATCATTTACTAGCCTGGTATATTCGAATTCCATACAAAACCAACTCTCATGAGCATAAGCTTTTGCCCAGTTAATAAATCTTCTTTCCACCAAGTACAGTCTTCAATACTATCGAGTTTTGATGGTTTTGAGTTAGTTCCGTAAAAATTATCATGATTTATATTCTCAATTATAGCTTTAGAAATACTTTTCGGTGCACTGGATGTTGTTTCAGATGACTCTGAAGTGAACGCGTTGTAAAATGTGTTATAGAATTCTTCAGCCATGATAACCTGCAATAGTCAAAGAAGGTCAAACACGTTAGAAAACAATCTAAACACTTGATACGTTCGGATGGCCGTTGTTCGAATGAACTGGTTCGGATGAACTATTTCTGGATGGACTGATCCGGATGAACTATTTCTATCCATCCGGATGAAGAATCTGGTTTATCCGGATAAACACTCCTGAATACGAATAGCCATGTTTTTCACTGATTTTAGATTGTTTTGGTTAGAATTTTGATCTGAAACTTTGTAGGGTTTGTTAAAACTGATTTTCGCACAACATACTGAAAATTTAGCCAATTTTAACCATGAAATCTTTGTGAATTTTAGATTTTAAGTTCGAAAAGAAATATAGAAGATGAGTAGAAGAAGATATGAGTAGAAGATGATGATTTTGTGTGACATCTGTGCTTGTAATCATTGTACAAACTCTGAACAGTTCAATTATCAATAACACAATGTGATTTGACCTAAATATTTGTTTATTTATGTTTGACATTTTTACACGTTTTGATTTTGTTCGATTTCAAACTCTATATCGCTTTCTGGAAAGTTATACGGAAATTGATGCGTAAACGTAATCAGTTTAACGCGACAAACACTCCGGAACATCAACATATGCTTAACATACCTTAAATAACCATTACATAACTTAGAAATAAGTTTTAAAGGGTTTTGTATGGAAAAAACAAGTTTATTCGATCGCAGGGACTATTTGCGACAAACTGGGAAAGTCTGCCGATTCGTATAGCAACGTACACTCCGGAACATGATCATAAGTTAAACATACCATAAATATCCTTTACATAACTTAGAAATAGGATTTGAGGGGTTTGGTATGCGAAAATAAACTTATTTGGTCAAACAGGGACTAAAAGCGTCAAAAAGTGCATAAGTTTGCATTTACGCGCATATCTGATGTTCTGAACATATCCGGACATCCAAAAATTTTTGTATTCATTTTATGTTAGTAATTGGAATGCTAAAATTTCATTCTTCGCGCAATTTGGATCGTTTTTCGCGTCCGTTCTTGTTTCGTCGTAATTAACCGAATAACGTGACCGTACGACCAAACGAACCGACATCCGAGATGTGACACCTGTGCTTGCGTAATCATTATTTGAACTCTGAATAGTTCAATTATCAATGAAACAATGTATATTGATCCCTATATTTGTTTATTTATGTTTGACAATTTCTCATTTCAATCCTTGTTCGATTTCAAACTCTAAATCGCATTCTGGAAAGTTATACGCAAACTGAAGTGTAAACGTAATCAGTTTAATGCGAAAAACACTATGGAATATCAACACTAGCCTAACATACCTTAAATAACCTTTACATAACTTAGAAATAAGTTTGGAGGGTTTGGTGTGCTGAGATCAAGTTTATTCGATCACAGGGACTATTTGCGTCAAACTGTGAAAGTCTACCGATTCGTATAGTAACGTACCTTCCGAAATATGATCATAAGTTAAACATACCATAAATATCCTTTACATAGCTTAGAAATAGGCTTTGAGGGGTTCGGTATGCGAAAATAAACTTTTTTGGTCAAACAGGGACTAAAAGCGTCAAAAAGTGCATAGGTTTGCATTTACGCGCATATCTTACGTTCTGAACATATCCGGACATCCAAAATAAAATTTAATTATTAAAATATTTTATTTTAGTGATTGGCATGCTAAAATTCCATCCGTCGTATAGTTTGGATCGTTTTTCGCGTCCGTTCGTGTTTCGTCGTAATTAACCGAATAACGCGACTGTACGACCAAATGAACCAACAAACGGGATATTTTCAAGCATATTTTAAGTTCCCTATACTTTAACTTCATTATTGATCCTTGAAATGGGGTTAACGGGGCTTAAACGCGTCGAAAATGGCTTAAACATGCTGTAGGGATCAAACCTGCCAATTTTTGAAAGTTTCTGGAACTGGCATGGGGTGGCGTCGCGCCACAGCCTAAGGGCTGTGCTGTGGCAGCACGTGACGGCTGCATCTGGGCAGAAACTCCATTTTTGAAAACCAGCTTTATTTCCAGGGTCTTTTGTGCAACTTTTGCAATACCTTGAGCCGGTTTTGGACACCCCTAGTATTCCAAATAAGTGTGCCTTACTTGTACGGTCCAGATCAAAGCTCAAAACCCAAGAAACGATCCTAACGGTTTTGGAAAATCTATATAAACCCACTTGATTCATTTGCATCCTCACACATTTGTTTCAAATTCAGCTCTAAGTTGAAGCTCTCACTTATGAAGGCTTCATACCTGAGTTGTTTTTGATCAAATCTTCCTAGCTTGGACCTTTTGTAAGCTTCTTTCATGCTTTTTTTTATACATTTCAAGCATGAAAGTCGAACAGTGTTTGACTTTCTGCTTTGACCAGTCTTTGGTCAACACAAAGTTCGTTTGAACTTTGCAACGTGAGCGTAATCACGATGGTTATAGTCCCTTGTGACTATGCCTACTGATTACCACGTTGATTAGGTGTAGTGACGAGTCATAGTTTCGGTCAAAGTACGTGTTTATGCGTATTTTACAACGAAACTATCTTTGGGTATCAAAACACTTTGTTTTGATATCAAACTTGTTTTCTAACTTAGTTAAACATGTTCTAACATGTTTAACTCGTCACTTTTAGTTTAGCGCTTATATAGGGTCATAAGATAAGCGGTCTAAACAACCGCTTAGACCTTTGAACCCGACCCGTTAGGTCGATCATTAGGATCCGACCAAACACATTGTGTGACCATAGTTGTATAGCGAATAACCTTCTGAGGTTATACCTTATGGTCACTTAGTTTAATTAGTTGTATGATAGGTTGTTTATATGCCTTAGGTAAATGACCAAAATGCCCTTTTTGCGCATAAATTCATTTTAAGCATATGTAACCTAAATTTTGACATCTAAACTGATTAGGTAACATTATTAGACATGTTAAGGCCTATAATACTTGTCATAGGACTAGTTAGGCGGTCCGAACGCGTTTTACACGAACGACGCGTTAAAATAGCGTAAACTACCTTAACGAGTCGTAACGGGTCATAAGCACATGAGTTCCAATACTCATTTGGTTTACGAAACCTCATTTTATCCAATCTTCCGATTTAGGACCGGTTTATTAACATAGTTACCTATATTAGGTGCCGATTGATTCCGCGATCCTTCTAGCTTTGTTTGGTTGTTATTTCAAGACTTCTAAGCAGTATCAAGTGAGTACATAGTCCCCTCTTGTCACACCCCGACCGCGTAAAACAACAAACCGCGGGGGAAACGTCGGGGAGCCGAGCAACAGAATTATTGTTTCGCAACCATGGTAATTAAAGTTTTGTTTTATTTATTAACAAAAGGTTACATTGTCTTAAAACACAGAAACAAGGAGTACATAACATAATTTAAAATAGTCTTGTTTCATTTTATGTCACTAAGGCACAGGTCCGCCTAAGTGTATCTTGAACCATCCTATGCAACAACTCCTGAAAACACATGTGAAAATAGGTACGTCAGCATAAAAATGCCTGTGAGATACATAGGTTTATTGATTTAGGATTCATGACTTGTAAGTTTAAAGAATTGTTTAACAAAATTAGTCATGAACTTTGTAAAATGTTTTCCTTTGTAAATCATATAAAAAATCAATAAGAAATTTGATGATATAAAATAAAGATGTGTGGTTAAAAAAATAACCAAGTAAAATGAATTTGTAAAAGGTATGCTATTTGTAAAACAATGTTTTGTAAAATTATGTTCTTTGTATAAAATGTAATATGTCTAAATTGAAATGGTTTAAATAACGCTACAATATGTAATATCATAAAAGCACTTATATATAGGAAGTACCAGCGGCGTATCCACCATGCTTTTATCATATTACACACGTCTCGCTATTTAAATCACTTACCCAAACAAAGCACCAAAATGTCTTGATTAAACAAATGTCGAAATGTTTATGTGTAAACAATGTCAAATGCCAAATGTAAATCATGTTCATGTATAATCAAATGTTATATGTGGCAAGTAAAAAGTGACTACTTAAACCATATGTATAATGTTTATGAGTAACCAAATGAAATGTATGGTAAGTGAAATGTGTCAACTAAACCATAGGTAAAATGCACAAAACAATGTATTTGAATAAATCAAAGTATAATTCAAAAGCTATGTTTTGTAAAATAACTGCATGCTTTACTGATACAAACATCTATGCGGTATTGTTAAAACGCATACATTCAAGCCTTGCGACTGTGGCGACAAACCCTTAAACAAATTAAAGGTTTATCTAAACTATGTATATCGGATTCAGTCATTTCCTACTTCCAAACAAACCTAGGAAGTCGGGAATGGAAGTTGTCAAGTGATGTGCACAAAATGCAACATATAAATTACATCAATTGTGGCATAAAACTAACCTTTTTTATTACTAATGTTGGAAAAAGTGTGTTTTTGTCTTCCTTTTGTATTTTCAGGATTAAATGAGCTCAAATGAACAAAAGAAGCAAAAAGACAGCTAAATCTAACAGAAATACAAGAAAAGGAACAAACGTGGCATGCCTGACCCCCCGACAGTATCTTCCCAAGCAAAATCAAGAAGACAGAAGGCTGAACACGCCCCGTTCTCAGTGAGCACTAGGGCGTGCCCAAGTGTCAGCAGAAAAGACAAAGCTGTAGAAGCTTCTATCACCCACCACGGGGCGTGCCCAGCGGACACGGGGCCATGGTCAACTCTAAGATTCGCAGAATCTGGGGAAATCTTGATAGTACAGATACGCTTCTGCACACGGGGGCGTGCCCAGCGGACACGGGGGCGTGGTTAACTAATGCAGGCAAACTGCAATTAATGAAGAAAGAGAAGGAAGGTGGACACGGGTCCGTGCCCAATGGACACGGGGCCGTGCCCGAGTCTCTGTTCATCCTATAAATAAGGGTACTTGGCTCATTTGCAAACCATCCCTTGGCACACCACCTCTCTCACACTTTACCCACCACCATCACAACACCATCATCCACCACCATCATCCATTGTCCATCATAGAGTGTGTGAGTCGTCTCGGGATCCAAGATTGATCGTAAGAGTTCTTGACAATCAAAGGCCATGTTTTCCTAAGTCTCTTACATCACTTGGTGAAGACAAGTGTCTAGTGTAATACTTTTTATTTTTAATCTTTTCGCACTTTTTATTTGGTTATGTATTAATGACTTTAATAACTAGTTTATTATGTTGAAGGTGATTCTTCCTTATCGTTTGTCCGTGGTGTCTTGGCATTATTTTACTGTCTATATAAAATAAAAGATTTTCACCATTCATATCTCCACGGTCTATATGGAGATATGTTGGCTACCTGGTCGGGGGTCAAGGGAACGGTTTGGTAAGAGTCTTGCCTTGTTCAGTGTATAGATCCTGCAAGGACTTGGGTCAAATTTAGTAGGACCTCCTTCAATACCCACCAGTATTGGATGGCGGGGGTCCAAACTCTTTGATCCCCTCATATGTAAGCTACTATTAATACTTTAATTCGGCTACTTAGGACTGTATCCTTGCTGACTCAGACTACTTAGCCGAGGGTAACGTCACCTTCAAAAGAGGGGCCTACCATAATATGCATTAATAACTTAATTAATTATCTTTCAATAATCCGACCCTTTAGGATTGTATCCTTGCTTACTCAAACTACTGGGTTGAGGGTAACGTCACCTTCAAAAGAGGGGCCTACTACAATAACTAAGATAATCTCTTAAAAAGTGCAAAAGTGCGGAAATAATCAAAGGTTACACTAAACACGAGTCGGAGCCAAGTGATTCATCTTGTCTATCTGTTTTTCTTTTATTTTATTTTTCAGCATTTTAGTTAGTTTTTATTTTTCTGGTTTAAAACCTTTTTTCTAAATTTTTGATTTGATTAGACGTTGAGGATAAACCGGTATTAAAAGCTCTTCTGTCCTTGGACGACCTCGGTATCTTGTCAACACTATACTACGCTCACGATGGGTGCACTTGCCCATATGTGTGTTTGGTGTTAGTAAAATATCGTGTTTTATAAATTTAAAACTTGACTAACGTATAAAAAAGGCTTAAAATATACTTAAAAAATATATACACACTCGCACACATCAAGTTTTTGGCGCCGTTGCCCGGGACACAAGGATTTTAAGAAAGTTAGGAATCAACGGCCTAATCGTTTTTTATAATTTTTCTGTTTTTTAGGATTTTTCTTAATTTTTCAGTTTCTGCAGAACTCAGCACGGGCCATGCCCGCTGAACACGCCCCTTGCCCAATCATTGGAACTGGCAATCCTGTTTTAAGTCAGACAGTAAGCTGAACACGGGGCCGTGCCCACTCAACACGCCTCGTGCCCAAGACTCAGTTACTGAAAACAGAACCGTAAGATCCCGACGGTTGGTAATTTCTGACACAAACATGAGTGATACTGATATTTTTTACTTTCGGCACTCTTATGGTACGTGGTGTCAAATATGTGGCGGCTCCCATAAAGAATTAGAATGTTATTTTCTAAATTATAAGCCCCATTATATAGACCCATTGTTTTCTTGTAGCCTTAAGAGGGGCGAAAGTAAAAATAATCCCTATCTCTCCCTCGAATGCTCTCAACCAGATCTTCTAGGAGAAATGCTTCTTGATGAACTATTTGAATTAGAAGATCTAATTCTTAATTGGTTAAAAGAACTTAAGATGGACTTCATTGATTCATCTCAAGATGATACCCAAGAAGAATTGTTGGGATCACATTCGAATAAAAACAACTTCGTTGTTCCCGAAGTAACCTCTAACTCTAGCAAGGACTTGAGCGATAGTCGTCCCTATGCCGATTGTGCCGTGAAGGACTCTCCATCGACTTCGTTCGGTGCATACATAGACCTGAGCAATTCGGCATACACCTTCTTTAACGAGAGCCCGGGAAAGGGTTGGACTTGTCCACCTACATATAGCATAGGAATCACCCCCACCGACAACCTCTTGCGTTCTCGTCTTAATATAGAGCAATTAAGGTATCTTAGGCACTTTGGGGTTGTTCCATCCAAGAAGGAACCGCCCGATCTGGATAAGTCCCTTAGAAATAGACGAAACTTCATAAACAGCCTCTAGACACAGGGTCGTGCCCAGGTCAACACACCCCCGTGTCCACCAAAAGATTCCTTTCTGACTTTTTGTCAGAATACGGACAAAAGGTGTCAGGATCCTGTCTGGACACGGGGCCATGTCCAGCCGACACGGGGCCGTGTGCAGCGTGCTGTCGTTTTCTATAAATGCAACCAAGAATCTTGCACATTTGGACCATCCAGGGACAGAGATTTGAGAGGATCTTCTCACCTACCATCCTAGGTATTTTCTAAAAGAAGGTCCTAAAAACCATCTTGTCCTTTCCTCTTTTATCCATTACCTTCTTCTTCATCTTTCTTGCCCCAACACCTCCATTGAAGATTGAGATCACTATGATTCCAAGCTTTATTGTGATGTTTGTTAGGTTTTTGTTCAAGGGAATCTTGTTAAAAATAAGTTGTACAACATTGTTTTAATTTATTTCTGCTCAAAAATGCTTCATAAGTTGGAAAAATAATTTGAAACTCCAAGATTCCTTGTTCCAAAAATTTGCAGAAAGGTGAACACAGGGCCGTGCTCATTGAGCACGTGTCCGTAGTTACTGTTTCATTAAAATGAACTATTTTGGTTTGTTTTGGTAGAATGTCAAGTCAAAACAGTGGAACCTCTTCTGCACATTCCAGAAACAGTCGAAGGGAAAGAAGGTCTTCAATTGAAGCAACTCTCGTATGCTACGTAATGGCATTACGTGAAGCTCTTGACGAGATGACTTCGGTAGAGGAGGTCCTTATAGACCGTATAAATTATCTTACGGTAGGGCTGGAAAACAGTTTTCAAAAATTAACCTCTTGCACCAGAGGTTAAACATTCTTGTAACACCTCCCATGGAACTAATCCTCCCTCAAGAGGATTGGAACCTAGCACTTGGAATCAACAATCCTACTGGGTGGGATGACCTTCCAGTGGAGCCTCCTCTTGAAGATCTACAAGAAGTCCCGGTGGAGGTTGCACCCCCTCAAACCGATGCCAATGAGCCCGCCTTTCTTCTCCCAAGGGAGATAGAGGAGTGGCTCGCCGACGTGTGAGGGACCCATGCCCGGAGAAAGAAGTTCTTCAAGCCGCATCCAACCAAGAGAATTATCTCTTTGGAAATTTTGCTAGAAGAATAAATTTTAGGCTAGAACTTCTTGGTTTAGATTTCTTGTGCTTGTTTGACCTATTTGTCTAGAATTTTAACTTTTAGGATTATTATGTAATTCTCTCTATGTTCTAATGAATGATGGTTTTAATTAATTTGGTGTTTGGATGATGTTGAAATGAATAAAACACACTCAGGATGGTGAAGGATACTAACGGAAACTTGAACCAGCAACCCATGCACAAAAACAGGGCCACCAGACAAATTTTTCTTCATTACAGCAAGTTCAGCACGGGGCCGTGCTCGCCCAACACGCCCCCGTGCCCAACCATCTGTAGAAAATGCCCAGTTCAGGTAACTGGACACGGGGCGTGCTCATTGAACACGCCCCCGTGCCCAGGCTTCTGTTTCTTTGTAACTTATTTTGTTACTGGCGATCTGAACACGGGGCCGTGCCCGGACACCACGAGGCCGTGTCCAGTCGTCCAGTAACACAAATTTTTGCTTTTTCACACCTTTTTACACATTCAATCAACCTAAAAACTTATTTTTTGGACACATTGTGGACAATGTGTAATTTAAGTGTGGGGGGGGGATGCTAAAACCTTGAATCTTGTAAGTCCTAATTACAAGCCTTACACAAAACTCTATTGGAACCGCTAATCACCCCAATTTTTTTTCAGAAATTTTTTCATTTTTTTTTACTTGTCTAGCCTTTATTGAGCATACAAATACATATCTTTAAACTAAATGCTCATTTTTCATTTCTTGTGTGAATAGCCGCTTGATTCTTACGACTCTAGAACTTGCCACGACGATACATTCCCGGTCCTTACCAACTTAAACCCAAGTAAGTAAATGACGGAGGCATTAGGACTAACCCTTTTTATTTCTACACCATTGTTTTTCTTTTTTTTAACCACCTACCCAAAATCCCCCTAGTTAACCCCTTTGAGCCTAAACCTTTTCATTTCATAACCCAAAACAAACACCCTTTCACCCACCAAAACCTTTTTATTTTAACCCTTTGTCTTAGTAACAAGCTCGGTTTTTCGTATGACTTTTCAAAAAAAAATGATGATGATGAAGCAAAAGAGAAATGAACAAACAAGTTTATCAAAGATAACTTTGTTTGAATAATGGCTTCATCAAAATAAAAATTTCAAAAATAAAAAGTCTTACGAAAACCGACGCTTTTTACGCCTTTCGCCCTTTTAAAAACCACTAACCCAACCATCTACCTTTAACCAAAGCCTAACCCTTCACCCAAAAGCCCTCTTGATATTTACAAAAGTATATAGTTAAAAATGAGGAGGATTGATTGCTTGGCAAACCTATGGTAGGAGTAAGTTCCATGCCGCTCTCGAGTGATTCACTAAAATACATCTTCGGGCGAGTATTGAGTGATCCCCCGTGAGGTATGTGAACTTGTATATAAGTGGAATTTAAAAAAAAGGCATGTTATGCCCTAATAAGTAATTTATCTTATGTAATGTATTAAATAAATCATGACGAATAGGATTGTAAATAAATAAAAATAAAACTTAATAAAGAATCTTGGAAATCCCGACACTCTATGACAAGCCCAAAAACCTTCTCTTCTACCCATTCCATTTGGGAGTGTAAAGCCACATTAAAAAGAGTTTTGCTTGAGGATAAGCAAATATTCAAGTGTGGGGGTATTTGATGTGCACAAAATGCAACATATAAATTACATCAATTGTGGCATAAAACTAACCCTTTTTTAGTACTAATGTTGGAAAAAGTGTGTTTTTGTCTTCCTTTGTATTTTCAGGATTAAATGAGCTCAAATGAACAAAAGAAGCAAAAAGGCAGCTAAATCTAACATAAATACAAGAAAAGGAACAAACATGGCATGCCCGACCCCCCGACAGCATCTTCCCAAGCTAAATCAAGAAAACAGAAGGCTGAACACGCCCTGTGATCAGTGAGCACGGGGGCGTGCCCAAGTGTCAGCATAAAAGACAAATCTGTAGAAGCTTCTATCACCCACCACGGGGGCGTGCCCAGCAGACATGGGGTCGTGGTTAACTCTAAGATTCGCAGAATCTGGGGAAATCTTGATAGTACAGATACGCTTCTGCACACGGGGGTGTGCCCAGTGGACACGGGGGCGTGGTCAACTAATGCAGACAAACTACAATTAATGAAGAAAGAGAAGGAAGGTGGACACGGGGCCGTGCCCAATGGACACGGGACCATGCCCGAGTCTCTGTTCAGCCTATAAATAGGGGTGCTTGGCTCATTTGCAAACCATCCCTTGGCACACCATCTCTCTCACACTTCACCCACCACCCACCACCATCACAACACCATCACAACACCATCATCCACCACCATCATCCATTCTCCATCATAGAGTGTGTGAGTCATCTCGGGATCCAAGATTGATCGTAAGAGTTCTTGACAATCAAAGGCCATGTTTGCCTAAGTCTCTTACATCACTTGGTGAAGACAAGTGTCTAGTGTAATACTTTTTATTTTTAATCTTTTCGCACTTTTTATTTGGTTATGTATTAATGACTTTAATAACTAGTTTCTTATGTTGAAGGTGATTCTTCTTTATCGTTTGTCCGTGGTGTCTTGACATTATTTTACTGTCTATATAAAATAAAAGATTTTCACCATTCATATCTCCACGGTCTATATGGAGATATGTTGGCTACCTGGTCGGGGGTTAAGGGTACGGTTTGCTAAGAGTCTTGCCTTGTTCAGTGTATAGATCCTACAAGGACCTGGGTCAAATTTAGTAGGACCTCCTTCAATACCCACCGGTATTGGATGGCGGGGGTCCAAACTCTTTGATCCCCTCATATGTAAGCTACTATTAATACTTTAATCCTGCTACTTAGGACTGTATCCTTGCTGACTCAGACTACTTAGCCGAGGGTAACGTCACCTTCAAAAGAGGGGCCTACCGTAATATGCATTAATAACTTAATTAATTATCTTTCAATAATCCGACCCTTTAGGATCGTATCCTTGCTGACTCAAACTACTGGGTTGAGGGTAACATCACCTTCAAAAGAGGGGCCTACTACAATAACTAAGATAATCTCTTAAAAAGTGCAAAAGTGCGGAAATAATCAAAGGTTACACTAAACACGAGTCGGAGCGAAGTGATTCATCTTGTCTATCTGTTTTTCTTTTATTTTATTTTTCAGCATTTTGGTTAGTTTTTATTTTTCTAGTTTAAAACCTTTTTTCTAAATTTTTGATTTGATTAGACGTTGAGGATAAACCGGTATTAAAAGCTCTGGTGTCCTTGGATGACCTCGGTATCTTGCCAACACTATACTACGCTCACGATGGGTGCACTTGCCCATATGTGTGTTTGGTGTTAGTAAAATATCGTGTTTTATAAAAGTAAAACTTGACTAACGTGTAAAAAGGGCTTAAAATATACTTAAAAAATATATACACACTCGCACACATCATCAAGTCCTATGGTACCACTACTTACTACCGAGCGGTGTAACTAATGTTAATGAACGTATTTTGTCCCGTTGAACAAACCAAATGCCATACCAAATGTAAGCATGTTATGTGAAAACAATGTACTAAGTATGCAAAAATGAACATACATAGCATGAATATGATGTAAATCAATGTGTACATATGCTGAAATGAACATATGAAACAAATGTGTTTATGAAATCACTATACTAGCATGTTAATTAAACATACATAGCATAAAACATGGATGAAATCATGTACTATATGTGTACTAATGAACATAGGAAGTATATGATACGAAAACATGAAAAGCACGAAAGTAACAAGTAGGCACATGTGTTTCACCCCAAAATGTTTGAAAACAGTAAAAGAGGGGTCTATGTTGTGACACCTGTGCCTTCACGGCCATCAAAAAAATACCGAACCAATGAAATATTGTATTTCATACTTGGGATTTGTATAAATATGTGCATCATTTGCACATATCAATTCTTGTTCGATTCCAAACTCTAAATCGCTTTCTGGAAGGTTATACGCGCACCGATGCGTAAATATAACCAGTTTAATGCAACGAACACTCCGGAATAGTGAAATAGGCTTAAAATACCTTAAATAACCTTTACATAACTTAGAAATAAGTTTCGAAGGCTTTGGTATGGCAAAAATCAAGTTAAATCGCTTACAGGGACTAAAGTTGACAAACTGCGAAAGTATGCCAATTTGAACTGTAACGAACATTCCGGAACATGACCATAAGTTAAACATACCATAAATATCCTCTACATAGCTTAGAAATAGGCTTTGAGTTGTTCGGTACGCTAAAATAAACTTTTGGGTCATTCAGGGACTAAAAGTGCCAAAAAGTGCACAAGTTTGCACTTTCACGCATAACTTACGTTCTGAATACATCCGGACATCCAAAAATTTATGTAAGCACTAAAACATTTTATTTTAGTGTTTGGCATGAGAAAAATCCATTCGTCACGCCATTTGGATCATTTTTCACGCTTATGCGCATTCCTTCGTAATTAACCGAACAACGTAACCGTACGGCTAAACGAACCGACACCCGAGATATTTTTGAACACATTTTAAGTTCCCTATACTTTAACTTCATTTTAGAACTTTGAAATGGAGTTAACGGGGCTTAAACGTGTCAAAAAAACGCATCGAAAACCAAGTTTTGAGGTTGCAGGGACTGAAACTGTAAATCTGCCAAACTAGGTCCGTAAGTAGGGGCCAGATGCAGCAAAACGTTTTTTTACAGCTGTTAACAGCCCTTAACACTCTCCAAAGGCCAAGTACCAAGTGTCAAACTCTTATGGTGGATGGCAAATGAGTTACCACAACTTTCCAACAAGTGTACGGCTTAGATCGTGCCCTCTTCTCCAAGAAACGATCATAACGGTGGACCGAAATCTATAAATACCCATCACATTTTCACTCATTCCTCACAAGAATCTGATCAATTGTGCTCTATGTTGAAACCTTTGTTTCATACCTGAGCTATTTTGATCTAGATTAGCATTCGGGAACCCTTTGTAAGTGTTCCTTCGTTCTTTTATTGCTTTTCGAGTCCGAAAGTCAAACTTTGTTTGACTTTCTGCATTGACCAGTTTATGGTCAATGCGAAGTTCGTTTGAACTTCGCAACTTGATTGTAATCACGATGGTTATAGTCCCTTGTGACTATGCCTAATGATTACCACGTTGTCTAGGGTCGTAAGGGTAAGCGATCTAATAAATCGCTTATACCTTCGAACCCGACCCATTTGGTCGATCATTAGGATCCGACCAAACACATTAGGTGACCATAGTATATAGGGAATAACCTTCCGAGGTTATACCTTATGGTCACGACGTTTAAGTAGTTGTATGATAGGTAGTTTATATGCCTTAGGTAAATTACCAAAATACCCCTTTGATGCCAAAATTCATTTTAAACATATGTAACATAACTTTTGAAATCTAAACTGATTTGACAACCATATTAGACATGTTAAGGCATATGTTACTTGTCATAGGACTAGTTAGGCGGTCCGAACGCGTTTCACCCGAACGACGCGTTAAAGTAGCATAAGCTACCTAAACGGGTCGTAATGGGTCACAAACACTTAGGTTAAGTTTCGTTTTAGTATGTGGGTTTTGTTAAACCATATTAATCGAGTCTCCATACTCGTTTGGTTTACTAACCCTCATTCTATCCGATCATCCGATTTAGGTCCGGTTTATTAACATAGTTACCTATATTAGGTGCCGTTTGATTCCGTGATCTCTAGCATTGCTTGGTGGTTATCTTAAAGACTTCTGAGCAATCTCAAGTGAGTACATAGACCCCTCTTTTACTGTTTTCCAAACGTTTTGGGGTGGAACACTTGTGCCTACTTGTTACTTTCATGCTTTCCTGTTTTTCACATCATATACTTGCTATGTTCATTAGTACATTTATAGTACATGATTTCATTGTTTTACATTACATTTTATGCTATGTGTGCCCATTGTGTGCATACTTAGTACATTGTTTTACATTACATTTTATGCTATGTATGTCCATTTAGTTCATACTTAGTACATCGTTTCACATCATATCACATGCTATGTATGTTCATTTGTTGCATACTTAGTACAGTTGTTTTCATCACATGCTTACATTTTGTTATGACATTTGGGTTGTTTACAATGGAACAATACATTCATTAACATTACCTACGCCGTTCGTTAGTAGGTAGTGGTACCATAGGAATTGACAACTCCCGTTCCGGACATCCTGGGTAGGTGGGGATGAAAGGAATGACCGAATTCGATACACATAACACAGATAGACCTTTAAATTCGTTTAGGGGTCTATCACCACAGTCTCAAGGCTTGGATGTATGCATTTTCACAACACAGCATAGATGTCCGTATCAGTATAACATGCATTTCCACAAAACATAACTTTGATTTAAACCGAGTTTTACTTCAATACTTTGTTTTGTGCATTTTACCTATGGATTAGTTGATGCATTTCATTAGCCATACATATCATTTTGATTACACATTACATGATTTACATTTGACACATAAACATTTTCGACATTGGTTATACATTACATGATTTACCTTTGACACATAAACATTTTCGACATTGGTTATACATTGCATGATTTACATCTTGACATAAACATTTTGACATATTATTCAATACATTTGGCAATTGGTTTAAACATAGACATCTTACATTGGTGGTTTGTTTGGGTAAGTGATTTAAGTAACGAGGTGTGTGTAATATGATACAAGCATGGTGGATACGCCGCTGGTACTTCCTATATATAAGTGATTGTATGGTATTACATATCGTAGCGTTATTTGAATCATTTAAATTTGGACATATAACATTTTATACAAATAACATACTTTTCACAATACATTGTTTTACAAACAACTTAATTTATACAAACTCATTTCACATGGTTATTCACTTAACCATGTATTATTCTTTTGTACATATATATCCTTTGGTTTATTTATCACTTTTCAAATGATTTACAAGACAAATCAAATTACAAGGTTCATGACTAAACATTTTCTTAAACAATAAGTCATGAATCCTATTTTCATAAACCTATGTATCTCACAGGCATTTTTATGCTGACGTACCTATTTTCACATGTGTTTTCAGGATATGATGCATAGGACTTATCAAGATACACATAGGCGGACTTGGGCCTTAGTGACAATAAAAGATGCAAGACTAGTTATTTATGTTATGTTTCTTTGATTGTCAAGACATTGTAACTCTTTTAATCAATAAAACAATATTTAAATTTCCATGTGTTATGAAACAATGATTCTGTTACAACACTCCCCGACGTTTCCGCCACGTTTTGTTGTCCTACGTGGTCGGGGTGTGACAGAAAAGTTGGTATCAGAGCTCATGGTTATAGGGAATTAGGTTATTAGTAATGCTTTGACCTATTCTATAACCTTTCTAGGACCCTAACGTGAGTTTACTTACGTTTAGTCATAAAACAATACTGCCACCTATCCTTAGGCGACAACCACAACAAGAACATAAATTTCAAAACCGCTTTGAAAACTAATCATCTGTTCTAGGATGATGGATTACTAGGTTTTGAACCCTCTATTGTAAGGTTTTGAACCCTCTGTTATATGGTTTTGAACCCCTTTGAATTTTCAAAAATCTCGTCAAAGTTTGGGTCGTATAATGTGAACACGTGCAAACTGGAAGAGTGAATGCCTGTACCCTAAGTTTTCTGTCGAAGGCTAGAGTGTTCGTACAAATCCGCAGTATCGGACCAGTCACTCTTACCTGGGAACTCTTGGGGTGAGTGTTCACTTATAGGCGAGCATGTCTTCAATGATACATTAATATGATCCGTTCACTTTGATTAGTCACCATCTCATTTGTTTGCCTTAGGTAACAAACAAATGATCGCAAATTCTTATGCATTGCCATTCTGTATTGTTTATCCGATGACGTTTCACTTGTTTCTTCCTATGTCTTTCATTTTCTTCTAGAATGTCTCTCCATTACGATGACGCCCAGATATCTGAGCAGATTGCCAAATTTGCCCAGCGAATAGGCGAAGTAGTCCTGAAGACTGTCGAATTAGCTACTGCCATGTATCGTCTCCAGAATGAAGCCACTCAAGAATCACCAAAGGAGAGGAAGCCAAGCCTTAACCAAAACCAAAGAAACGTAAAGCTTCAAAGAATCCCGCAGCGGTTGCACCAAAACAGGCAAGACCTAGCCAAGTGACGGCACCACCAGCCAAGAAACCAATCAAGGAATCAAAGACCATGGATGAACGATCCCCTAAGAAGTCAAAAAAGCGAAAGGCTTCTCAGAACTTCGCCATGGTCGCTCACAATGGTAAAGCCATCCCCAACCAACCAGCTCAACCCCCTGCTAGGAAGCCATACAACGGAACTGCACCCTTATGCAACCAATGTAGCCTTCATCATCAGGCTAGCGTGAAGTGCCGCAAATGCCAAATTTGTGGACTTATAGGTCATACGGCAAGGGTTTGCCCAACTACAGCAGTACCAAATCAAACAAGACCCGTCCGGGTGGCAACACCACCTGTTAAGAAGCAATACAAGGGAACAGCACCAATATGCGACAAATGTAATGCACACCACTTAGCTCACCTACAGTGTCGTTTGTGTGCATCATATGGGCGACTCGGTCACCTGGCAAATGCTTGTCGATTTACCCCAAACCAAAGTGGTCCAAACCAACCACAAGTCAATCCTTCTCAAGCTCGCTTTCCGCCTGGATCGTGCTACAACTGTGGCGAGACAAGCCATTTCAGGAACAAATGCCCAAAGCTTGCTAATGCAAATCCAACCCTTGGATGAGCATTCGGCTGAACAAAGGATGTTGTTGTCTTATGCCTTGGTTTCTTTTGTTTTCGTGTATTGTGAAACAATATGTCTCGTTCATAAATAAAAGTTGTTGTTCGCAATTCTGATATACAAGTATAATCACATGTGTTTATGGCATTTCCCTATAATACATGTATTAAGGAACTATGTTCCCTACAAACTACTCTTGTGATTCTCTCTTTCAAATGATCGCTCATGATTCCCTCGAAAATTTTAAGTACTCGTTTCACTCTAAGAAACAAAGTACAGAAAATAAAGTGACATTATGAGTAATCATGCTTCTGCACATCAGTACCTTTGAATCCTTGGTTAGATAACTAAGGGTATTTTCAAAACTCATACCCATTACGTTTTGATTTTTCAACATACACAGTACAAGTATTTCAAAAACAATCTTCATGATCTCAAAACATTTCATATAGTTTGAAAACAATTTTTTTTAAAATACATTGTCTATGTTATTTCAAAAACATTGGCTATGTTTTCAAAAACAACCTTCATAATTTCAAAATGTCTCATATAGCCTGAGAACAATATTAATACAATATATTTTCTTATTAAGTGCATGATTTCAAAAGCATCATTCATGTTTCCCAAAGACCTTATACATAATTTCAGAATTCATCTCGCATAATTTTAAAACACTTTTATAAATATACTTACCTAGTACACCTACTTTATGATTTCAAATGTATTATATATAAGGTTTCAAAAACATTGAACACATTTTTTTTAAGAACCCCATGCATAGTTTTCAAAAATATTTTCCTCATACATTGACTTAGCCTTCAAATTCCGCTTCATATGTCGCCTTGACATAGCTAGCATCTCAACTTCATAAGCATTTTACTTCATGTTTTGATTTAAGCACGTCCAATGCAAGGTTTCAAAACAGGTTTCAAAACATCTTCAACTTCTAAAATCCATATGGGATCTTTTTATCTTCACATTTAGACCCTTGTGGATGATTATCATTCAAATCAGAGTCCTTGATTGGATTCCTTATGTACCTAAATTCGAACATTTCGGTTCCTTATAATCGAAATCGAATTTTTCTTTTAAAAATCTTTCTATCTTTATAGTTAGATTCGTGATAATGTTTAAAGTACCAAATGAAATCCACGAGATGGATTCCTAGTGTGCTTTAAATACATGCACTATGTTAGCAAAACTAATTAACAAATTAAAGATCTAGATAAACAATCTTTGTGGTTATATGACTATGTGTTTATGCATCTTGTGTTTTCTCTTATGCATTTTGTGTTTTTGTATACTCTGGATATTCGTTATCCAAATCCTCGTAGAATTTTTCATATCTTCATATGAGGGATTCGTAGTAGGATATTCAAAAAGGTACTACCTTAATTCCTTAATGGGCTTCTATGTAATAATTAAGACCCTTGGATTATATAGTACCACTCCATGATTCATAAGAGACCCTTTTAGTGGTCTAGTAAAAAAGATTGATTCAAAAATCTGGTTAAGAATGACATGTGATGATATAAGCTGAAAAGACTCCTTGGTTGTCTATTAAAATCATTTATTGATTTAATAAAAGGGACCCTATGGTGGTCTAGTCACACTCATCACAGGTTTGTTCATTTGGTTTTCCCCTACATATTATAAAATAGACTGTGTGAACTATGCAAGGAATTATCTAATTATGGACGCGTACATAATTATGAGATTCAGTGCACGGTAACCACAGTAAGATTTATTATGTGTAAGAACCGATAGTGACAACAATAACAAAATGAGAATGATGTAATGGAGGTACGGTGGACGCACCAATGGCGCTTCATATACTTGTATATAAGTGTCCCTCTTACATTGCAAGCATAATGTTATTAAAGTTACTAGAAGTTCAGAACCCTAACCAATGTTGTTCGATCTTTTCAACTTCATGTTTTCAAGCTCTCACAAGTTTCCTCTAAATAAATTTCGGGACGAAATTTCCTAAAGTAGGGGAGACTGTGAGACCTGTGCCTTCACGGCCATCAAACAAATACCGAACCAATGAAATATTGTATTTCATACTTGGGATTTATATAAATATGTGCATCATTTGCACATATCAATTCTTGTTCGATTCCAAACTCTAAATCGCTTTTTGGAAGGTTATACGCGCACCGATGCGTAAATATAACCAGTTTAATGCAACGAACACTCCGGAATAGTGAAATAGGCTTAACATACGTTAAATAACCTTTACATAACTTAGAAATAAGTTTCGAAGGCTTTGGTATGGCAAAAATCAAGTTAAATCGCTTACAGGGACTAAAGTTGACAAACTGCGAAAGTATGCCAATTTGAACTGTAACGAACATTCCGGAACATGACCATAAGTTAAACATACCATAAATATCTTCTACATATCTTAGAAATAGGCTTTGAGTTGTTCGGTACGCTAAAATAAACTTTTGGGTCATTCAGGGACTAAAAGTGCCAAAAAGTGCACAAGTTTGCACTTTCGCGCATAACTTACGTTCTGAATACATCCGGACATCCAAAAATTTATGTAAGCACTAAAACATTTTATTTTAGTGTTTGGCATGAGAAAAATCCATTCGTCACGCCATTTGGATCATTTTTCACGCTTATGCGCATTCCTTCGTAATTAACCGAACAACGTAACCGTACGGCTAAACAAACCGACACCCGAGATATTTTTGAACACATTTTAAGTTCCCTATACTTTAAATTCATTTTAGAACTTTGAAATGGAGTTAACGGGGCTTAAACGTGTCAAAAAAATGCATCGAAAACAAGTTTTGAGGTTACAGGGACTGAAACTGTAAATCTGCCAAACTAGGTCCGTAAGTAGGGGCCAGATGCAGCAAAACATTTTTTTACAGCTGTTAACAGCCCTTAACACTCTCCAAAGGCCAAGTGCTAAGTGTCAAACTCTTATGGTGGATGGCAAATGAGTTACCACAACTTTCCAACAAGTGTACGGCTTAGATCGTGCCCTCTTCTCCAAGAAACGATCCTAACGGTGGACCGAAATCTATAAATACCCATCACATTTTCACTCATTCCTCACAAGAATCTGATCAATTGTGCTCTATGTTGAAACCTTTGTTTCATACCTGAGCTATTTTGATCTAGATTAGCATTCGGGAACCCTTTGTAAGTGTTCCTTCGTTCTTTTATTGCTTTTCGAGTCCGAAAGTCAAACTTTGTTTGACTTTCTGCATTGACCAGTTTATGGTCAATGCGAAGTTCGTTTGAACTTCGCAACTTGATTGTAATCACGATGGTTATAGTCCCTTGTGACTATGCCTAATGATTACCACGTTGTCTAGGGTCGTAAGGGTAAGCGATCTAATAAATCGCTTATACCTTCGAACCCGACCCATTTGGTCGATCATTAGGATCCGACCAAACACATTAGGTGACCATAGTATATAGGGAATAACCTTCCGAGGTTATACCTTATGGTCACGACGTTTAAGTAGTTGTATGATAGGTAGTTTATATGCCTTAGGTAAATTACCAAAATACCCCTTTGATGCCAAAATTCATTTTAAACATATGTAACATAACTTTTGAAATCTAAACTGATTTGACAACCATATTAGACATGTTAAGGCATATGTTACTTGTCATAGGACTAGTTAGGCGGTCCGAACGCGTTTCACCCGAACGACGCGTTAAAGTAGCATAAGCTACCTAAACGTGTCGTAATGGGTCACAAACACTTAGGTTAAGTTTCGTTTTAGTATGTGGGTTTTGTTAAACCATATTAATCGAGTCTCCATACTCGTTTGGTTTACTAACCCTCATTCTATCCGATCATCCGATTTAGGTCCGGTTTATTAACATAGTTACCTATATTAGGTGCCGTTTGATTCCGTGATCTCTAGCATTGCTTGGTGGTTATCTTAAAGACTTCTGAGCAATCTCAAGTGAGTACATAGACCCCTCTTTTACTGTTTTCCAAACGTTTTGGGGTGGAACACTTGTGCCTACTTGTTACTTTCATGCTTTCCTGTTTTTCACATCATATACTTGCTATGTTCATTAGTACATTTATAGTACATGATTTCATTGTTTTACATTACATTTTATGCTATGTGTGCCCATTGTGTGCATACTTAGTACATTGTTTTACATTACATTTTATGCTATGTATGTCCATTTAGTTCATACTTAGTACATCGTTTCACATCATATCACATGCTATGTATGTTCATTTGTTGCATACTTAGTACAGTTGTTTTCATCACATGCTTACATTTTGTTATGACATTTGGGTTGTTTACAATGGAACAATACATTCATTAACATTACCTACGCCGTTCGTTAGTAGGTAGTGGTACCATAGGAATTGACAACTCCCGTTCCGGACATCCTGGGTAGGTGGGGATGAAAGGAATGACCGAATTCGATACACATAACACAGATAGACCTTTAAATTCGTTTAGGGGTCTATCACCACAGTCTCAAGGCTTGGATGTATGCATTTTCACAACACCGCATAGATGTTCGTATCAGTATAGCATGCATTTCCACAAACCATAACTTTGATTTAAACCGAGTTTTACTTCAATACTTTGTTTTGTGCATTTTACCTATGGATTAGTTGATGCATTTCATTAGCCATACATATCATTTTGATTACACATTACATGATTTACATTTGACACATAAACATTTTCGACATTGGTTATACATTACATGATTTACCTTTGACACATAAACATTTTCGACATTGGTTATACATTGCATGATTTACATCTTGACATAAACATTTTGACATATTATTCAATACATTTGGCAATTGGTTTAAACATAGACATCTTACATTGGTGGTTTGTTTGGGTAAGTGATTTAAGTAACGAGGTGTGTGTAATATGATACAAGCATGGTGGATACGCCGCTGGTACTTCCTATATATAAGTGATTGTATGGTATTACATATCGTAGCGTTATTTGAATCATTTAAATTTGGACATATAACATTTTATACAAATAACATACTTTTCACAATACATTGTTTTACAAACAACTTAATTTATACAAACTCATTTCACATGGTTATTCACTTAACCATGTATTATTCTTTTGTACATATATATCCTTTGGTTTATTTATCACTTTTCAAATGATTTACAAGACAAATCAAATTACAAGGTTCATGACTAAACATTTTCTTAAACAATAAGTCATGAATCCTATTTTCATAAACCTATGTATCTCACAGGCATTTTTATGCTGACGTACCTATTTTCACATGTGTTTTCAGGATATGATGCATAGGACTTATCAAGATACACATAGGCGGACTTGGGCCTTAGTGACAATAAAAGATGCAAGACTAGTTATTTATGTTATGTTTCTTTGATTGTCAAGACATTGTAACTCTTTTAATCAATAAAACAATATTTAAATTTCCATGTGTTATGAAACAATGATTCTGTTACAACACTCCCCGACGTTTCCGCCATGTTTTGTTGTCCTACGTGGTCGGGGTGTGACATATGTACTCACTTGAGATTGCCTAGAAGTCCTTGAATAACAACCAAGCAATGCTAGAGATCACGGAAATCAATCGGCACCTAATATAGGTAACTACGTTAATAAACCACACCTAAATCAGAGGATCGGATAAATTAAGGTTTCGTAAACCAAATGAGTATAGGAACTCATGTAATATGGTTCAACAAAGCCTACATTCTAAAACGAAACCTAACCTAAGTGCTTACGACCCATTACGACCCGTTTAGGTAGCTTATGCTACTTTAACGCGCCGTTCGCGTAAAACGCGTTCGGATCGCCTAAGTAGTCCTATGACAAGTATTATATGCCTTAACATGTCTAATATTGTTGCCTAATCAGTTTAGATGTCAAAATTTAAGTTACATATGCTTAAAATGAACTTATGCACAAAAATGGTATTTTGGTCATTTTCCTAAGGCATATAAACTACCTATCATACAACTAACTAAACGTATTGACCATAAGGTATAACCTCTGAAGGTTATTCCCTATACAACTATGGTCACAAAATATGTTTGGTCGAATCCTAATGATCGACCAAACGGGCCGGGTTCGAAAGTCTAAGCGGTTGTTTAGACCGCTTATCTTACGACCCTATATAAGCACTAAACTAAAAGGGACGAGTTAAACATGTTAAAACATGTTTAACAAAGTTTGAAAACAAGTTTGATATCAAAACAAAGGTTTTTGATACCCAAGAATAGTTTGGTTGCAAAATACGCATAAACACGTATTTTGACCGAAACTATGACTCGTCACTATGCCTAAATAACGTGGTAATAAGTAGGTATAGTCACAAAGGATTATAACCATCGTGATTACGCTCACGTTGCGAAGTTTAAACGAACTTCGTGTTGACCATTGACTGGTCAAAGAAGAAAGTCAAACACTGTTTGACTTTTACACTTAAAACACATAAAAGAACGAAAGAATACTTACAAGAGGTCCAAGCAAGGAAGTTTTGATCTATAAATTCTCAGGTATGAAGTGTATAAACTCCAACTTAGAGAATAATCAGATCAAGGTGTGAGTTGCAAATGAAATGGAAGTGGGTATTTATAGATTTCGGGCCACCGTTAGGATCGTTCCTCGATAAACGAGCTTTGATCTTGGCCTTACAAGTGTACACACTGATTTATAAAACCATGGGTGCCTCAAAACAGGCCCATAGATTCATTAAAACCATGTGCAAACAAGGGAAACAGCTGGATCAAGCTAGAAACAACATTCTACAGATCTGATGGTCTCTCAAACCCCGCGTAAGGGGAGACCTTGTCATACGCGACCCGCCAAAGGGAGGTTTCACAGAATGTCAAGTTTTGTCCCTGAATGTTCATAACATGGTTTTCGATGCATTTTTGGCACGTTTAAGCCCAGTTAACCCCATTTCAAGGCTCTAAAATGAAGTTAAAGTATAGGGAACTTAAAATATGCTCAAAAATATTTCAGATGTCGGTTCGTTTGGTCGTACGATTGCGTTGTTCGGTTAATTACGACGAAACACGAACGGACGCGAATAACAATCGAAATTATGCGACAAATGGAATTTTATCATGCCAATCCCTAAAGTAAAATATTTTAATGATTACATAAATTTTTGGATGTCCGGATATATTCAGAACGTAAGTTATGCGCATAAATGCAAACTTATGCACTTTTTGACGCTTTTAGTCCCTGATTGACCAAAAAGTTTATTTTAGCACACCGAACCCCTCAAAGCCTATTTCTAAGCTATGTAAAGGATATTTAAGTTGTGTTTAACTTATGATCATGTTCCGAAATGTTCGTTACAGTACGAATCGGCATACTTTCACAGTTTGTCAAAATTAGTCCCTGTAAGCGAATAAACTTGATTTTGCAATACCAAAGCCTTCAAAACTTATTTCTAAGTTATGTAAAGGTTGTTTAAGGTATGTTAAGCATATATTGATGTTCTGGAGTGTTTTTCGCATTAAAATGATTACGTTTACGCATCGGTTTGCGTATAACTCTCCAGAAAGCGATATAGAGTTTGAAATTGAACAAAAATCAAAACATGCAAAATGTCAAACATAAATAAAAAAACATTGGGGTCAAATCACATTATTTTATTGATAAACGAACAATTCAAAGTTTGTGCAATGATTACAAGCACAGATGTCACAGTCTCCCCTACTTGTGGAAATTTCGTCCCGAAATTTATTTAGAGGAAACTTGTGAGAAAAGGTGTGGATATTTCACCTTCATTTGATCTTCACGTTCCCAAGTAAATTCTGGTCCACCTTTAGATTCCCAGCGAACTTTGACATGTGGAATTTGCTTGCGTTTGAGCCATTTGACTTTACGTTCCATGATTTCCACAGGTTTCTCAACAAAATGCATCGTGTCATCAACACGAATTTCATCAAACGGTATGTGGAGGTTCTCATCAACTAAACACTTCTTGAGATTTGACACATGAAAGGTTGGATGAACATTTCCAAGTTCAGGAGGTAACTCAAGTCTGTAGGCTACCTTACCGATTCTTTCAACGATCTTGAATGGTCCAACATATCTAGGTGCAAGTTTTCCTGTCTTTCCAAATCTGATCACACCTTTCCAAGGTGAAACCTTGAGTAGTACGCAATCACTGACTTGAAATTCAAAGGGCTTGCGTCGTCGATCCGCGTAACTCTTTTGACGGCTTCTAGCTGTCTGAAGGTTATCGCGAACTTTCTTAACCTTATCTGTTGTCTCTAGAATTAGGTCAGGTCTAGTAAGCTGAGCCTCACCGATCTCATTTCAGCAGACTGGTGAACGACATTTTCGACCGTAAAGTGCCTCGAAAGGATCCATGTTGATGCTGGAGTGATAACTATTGTTATAGGAGAATTCAATCATAGGAAGATACAAATCCCAACTACCACCAAAATCGATCACACAAGCTCTAAGCTTATCCTCCAGAGTTTGGATTGTTCTTTCAGATTGACCATCCGTTTATGGATGATATGCTGTGCTCAAATTAAGTTGGGTCCCCATAGCAGATTGCATGGTTCTCCAAAAACGAGATGAGAATCGAGCATCTCTGTCAGAAATAATGTTCAAAGGAACACCATGTCGGGATATAATCTCATCCACATAGATTTTAGCCAGCTTGTCGGCAGATAGATCCTCGCGGATTGGCAAGAAATGTGCTGACTTGGTAAGACGATCAACAACTACCCAAATGGCATCATGACCTTTCTTAGTGCGAGGAAGTTTGGTAATAAGATCCATAGCAATGTTTTCCCATTTCCAAACTGGAATCTCTGGTTGTTCCAATAATCCAGAGGGATGTTGATGTTCAGCCTTAACCTTAAGACAAGTAAGGCATTTAGATACGTATAAGTCAATGTCTTTCTTCATACCAGGCCACCAATACTGAATACGAAGATCCTTATACATTTTGTCTGCACCAGGATGAATAGAATAACGCGACTTATGAGCTTCATCCATTAGCAAGGTGCGGAGATTGTATTGATTTGGGACCCACAAACGATCCATGAAATAATACAATCCATTGTCTTTCAGCTTGAGATCAGGCTTAATATGAAATGGTAATTCCTTCCCTGTTAAGTCTTGTGAAATACAAGTATGTTGAGCCTGAGAAATGCAGGTTTGAATATCAGATCGAACTCGTACATAATGAAGCTTGACATACTCTTTATGACTCAATGCATCAGCCACGACATTCGCCTTACCAGGATGGTAGCGAATTTTGCAGTCATAGTCGTTTAGGAGTTCAACCCAACGTCGTTGCCTCATGTTGAGTTCTTTCTGGTTGAAAATATGCTGATGACTTTTGTCGTCGGTGAAAACCACACATTTAGTACCATATAAATAGTGTCTCTAGATTTTGAGAGCGAATACAACTGCACCTAACTCAAGATCATGAGTCGTGTAGTTCTTCTCGTGAACCTTCAACTGTCTCGATGTGTAAGCTATGACTTTGTTCCTTTGCATGAGAACACAGCCAAGACCTAATTTGGATGCATCACAATATACAACAAAATCATCATTGCCCTCAGGTAAAGATAGAATAGGTGCATCGCAGAGTTTCTGTTTCAAGGTCTGAAAAGCTTCTTCCTGTTTAATTACCCAATCAAAGGGTTTATTCTTCTGAGTTAGAGCAGTTAGATGAACTGCAATCTTTGAGAAGTTTTCAATGAAGCGGCGGTAATAACCCGCGAGACCAAGAAAAGAACAAACCTCAGTTGGAGTAGTAGGCGTTTCCCAATCCTTAATCGCACTGATCTTGGAGGGAACTACATGAATACCTTGTTCGTTGACGATGTGACCCAAAAATTGAACTTCTCTAAGACAAAATTCACACTTGGATAATTTGGCAAAAAGTTGCTCTTTCTTCAAGAGTTCCAGAGTAAGACGAAGATGTTGCTCGTGATCAGCTTGCGTCTTAGAGTCCATGAAAACGATGATGAACTTGTCCAAATAAGGCTTTCAAACCCTATTCATCAAGTCCATGAAAATAGCGGGAGCATTAGTCAAACCGAATGGCATAACTGTGAACTCCTAGTGCCCATATCGAGTGCGGAATGTAGTCTTGGGAATATCTTCTTCAAGCACACGAAGTTGATGATACCCAGAACGTAGATCAATCTTTGAAAAGCAAGTAGCACCTTGTAACTAATCAAAGAGATCATCCATGCGAGGTAGGGGATATCGATTCTTGATGGTAAGCTTGTTAAGCTCACG
The DNA here is from genome assembly GCA_030545235.1 of Helianthus tuberosus. NCBI lineage: Eukaryota > Viridiplantae > Streptophyta > Magnoliopsida > Asterales > Asteraceae > Helianthus > Helianthus tuberosus. The sequence continues at coordinate 10,621 of JARYGA010010403.1, read as the reverse complement.
ATAATCGATACATATCCTGAAAGATCCATCTTTCTTCTTGACAAAAAGAATGGGAGCACCCCAAGGTGAAAAGCTAGGACGAATAAAACCTTTGTTAGAAAGCTCCTAAAGCTGCTTAGATAATTCTTGCATCTCGGACGGTGCAAGACGATACGGAGACCTAGCGATAGGATTTGCACCAGGTACTAGATCAATACGGAACTCAACTTGACGTGCTAGGGGTAAATCCGGTAATTCTTCAGGAAACACTTCAGGATAATCCCGAACAACAGGGATAACTTGAATGGACTTACCTTTGCCCTTCTCTTCTAATACGTCATGTGCCAAGAAGGCCACATAGTTCTTTCGCAGATACTTTCGAGCTTGAGTACAAGACATGAGTTTGAGACTACTAGCAGGTTTCTCACCACGAACCTCTATGATTTCACCAGAAGAAAGCGGAATACGAACAATCTTCTCAAAACAAACTACCTCTGTGTGATACTTGGCTAACCAATCCATTCCCACTATAATGTCAAAACTTCCAAGTTGCATCGGTGTGAGATCGATAGGGAAAAGATGGTTGTTAAGGTTCAATTGGCAGTTTCGAAGAATAGAATCAAGAACAATGGGTTGACCACTAGCAACTTCTACTGTCAAAGGCTTTCCTAGTTTGGTTCTAGACATGCCAAGCAAAGGCTCGAAAGATAAAGACACAAAACTCTTATCGGCACCCGATCAAAAAGAACAGATGCAGGCAGATTGTTAACAAAGAACGTACCGTTGACCACCTCGTTGTCTGCTCGCGCCTCTTGTGCATTCATATTAAAGACTCGTCCACGAGCCTAAGCCTGGTTTGCATTGGCTAACCTCGGACACTGATTTCGATAGTGGATCAGATCCCCATAATTGAAACACGAACCAGACGGATAGTGAGGTCATGCAGCTTGAGCCTGTTGAGCAGGCGGTTGGGCAGCTTGTTGAGCTGGGTTTCGTGCGGCTTGATTTGGAGCAAAGCGACAAACATCAACAAGATGACCCGATTTACCACAGTTAGCACAGAAACGACACTGAACCTGTGGTTGATGGTGACTATTACATCTGTTGCACAACGGTGCATTACCAGCATACTGTCTCTTTGCTGGTGGTTGTGCAGGCTGGTTAGGAGCTGCCTGATTTGGTTGTGCGGTAACAGCGAAGTTTTGAGAAGCCTTACGCTTCTTTGACCCTTTTGCAGACCCTGTTTTCTTACCCTTCTTGTTCTCACCCTTCACAGACGATTGTTTCTTATCCTTGTCCCCTTTCATGTGTAGCTTACCCTTTCTGATCTGCGACTCAGTCAAAGTTGCAGCTAACTCGATTGCCTGAAAAACTATGGTAGGGTTGCTGCCTGTGACGATGTCTTGAACGGTGCCAGGTAAACCATCGACATACCTCTCGATAGCTTTCTCGAGTGGGGTAACCATTGTGGGGCATAGCAAACTCAATTCCTCATACCTGTCGGTATAAGCCCGGTGTTCACCACTATCCTGTTTCAAATCATCAAACTCTCTTTCCAATGCCCTCTGTTCGTGACGAGGACAAAATTCCCTTATCATAAGAGCCCTAAGCTCTACCCAGGTCTGTGCTAAAGCTACATCAGCACTACGGTCTCTCATTACCCCATTCCACCAAGTAAGAGCCCTCTTTTGAAACACACTAGAAGCAAACTCGACTTTGCGACTATCAGGACACTAAACATGATGAAACGTACTCTCAATGCTTTCAAACCACTGTAGGAGCCCAGTTGCTCTTTCAGAAGCACTAAACTTGAGCGGTTTAGCCGAATTGAAACTTTTGAAGTTGCATGGAGCATTATTGTTATTGTTGGCTTGGTTAACTTGAGCAATAATGTCTGGGAGTACAGCAGCCATTTGCTGCGAAATGATTGCCGCCAGTTCGGCATTAGGTAACGGATTTTCGCGTCGAGGAGGCATTCTAAAAGAGGAAACATGAGAGAAAATGAGTGAGATGATTAGATGAAAAATGAAATGATACAAATCGACAAAAGCAAAGATGGTGGTCATTCGTCCATACCACAAAGCAAACAAACGACACACAGTGACTTATCAAAGTAAATGGGTCAAAATAATGTATTGCGAAAACATGCTTTACCCTATAAGTGGACACTCACCCCAAGAGTTCCCAGGTAAGAGTGACTGGTCCGATTATGTGGATTTGTATGAACACTCTAGCCTAGACAGAAAACCCGAGATACAGGCATCCACCCTTCCAGATTGCACGTGTTCACATTATTTAGACCCAAAACTTTGACGAGATTTTGAAAACTTGGAAGGTACAAGGCCAAAAGAATCATTCAAGAATGGATGATTAAATTTTCAAAATCATTTAGAAAATTTTGGAGGGTTCAAAACCTTATAACAAATCATTAAAAAAACAGGTGATTAATTTTCAGAAATCGTTTCAGAAAATTGTGTTCTTGTTTTGGTAATCACCTAAGGATAGGTGAAGTGTATGTTTTAAGATCTAAACACAAGATAACTTGTGTTAGGGTCCTAGAAAAGTTATAGTCTAGGTCAAAGCATTACTAATAACCTAATTCCCTATAACTATTGGCTCTGATACCAACTCTTCTGTCACACCCCGACTGCGTAAAACAACAAACCGCGGCGGAAACGTCGGGGGAGTCGAGCAACAGAATTATTGTCTCGTAACCATGGTAATTAAAGTTTTGTTTTATTTATTAACAAAAAGGTTACATTGTCTTAAAACACAGAAACAAGGATTACACAACATAATTTAAACTAGTCTTGTTTCATTTTATGTCACTGTTGGATCGTCGTGTGACCCTAACGAGTCAATCAGAAGAGTTTATGATCTATTTCAAAGGCGGAATCTGTGAAATAGACGTGAAACAGCTTAATTCCTCTTAATTATCCTTTTATTATTGATTTCAAAGCAATCCTGATCGTTTGACAAACTGGCAGCACCTCGGCTCTGAAATCTCAATCGTTACAAATGAACTAGCAACACACCTATATATAGTGGAGGTAATTTCGCATGAAAGTGGCAATGGCCATTTCAAGCGAAATAGCAAAGTCTAATTTTGTGTGAAATAGACAGTGGCTATTTCAAGCGAAATTACACACTTACACACAAACCCTAGTTTCTAACCTGCTGTGTGCTGGCTAATCCTATCTAGACATAAGACTCGATAAAGACGAAGTTAACAGACTTTTGTGCACCAACAGACTCCCCCTTGGATGTTGACGAAGTCTTCGGCGTCGAGTCTTTAGTCTTGATCTTTTTCTAATTTGTCTAACAATGTAAGCATCCTTCAAATCTCCTCTTCTTCTATCAACAGCTAGCATGAATCACAGAATCTGAATCTTTAACAACCTTCAAACTCCCCCCTTGAATGAAGATCCAGGAACTGTATCTGACTTTTAAGTCTTCAGACTCCCCCTATCAGTTAGCTGGGATTTGCTATGCTGCTTTCATAAATTCAAACTTTTTACCTGCACAGTCTCTACCTAAACATAAGATTTATGATTATAACAATTTCAATCCAAATTTACCATTTGACTTCATTTGTTGGTTTTGTCAGAATTTAGAAATCTACTTAAGTATCCAGGTCCAAATTAATGACCCTGGGTACTTAATTTGTCTACCAAGTCCAACTTAATGACCTTGGTTGACCTGCGACAAAAACAAACTGACATTTTGTACAAACTAGTTCAAACAATTTTCTGAAATTTACAAGTCTCAATTTAATGAACTTGTTTTAATTTTTTAATTTCACAGGTTTAACATGTTAAGCTCACAACTCATCTTCAAGCTCAGAAACTTCTAGCGTCTGCTTCAAACTGCAAATCTGAAGATCAGCTTTCCACTTTGGTTTGTAAAAAATAAAGCAGAAATGTAAAATCTTTTTGGATTATGAATAAAGTTTCTAAACTAGAAATGAATTACAAAAAATAAAATGCAGTAAATGTAAACTATTTACAAACATATTTTTGGTGAGCGTGTTAGGGAATCATATCAGCTGTCGACAAATCACAAGTACCGTTAAGCTTTAATTTCATACTCAGAATTAAACAATTCGCTTAGATTGTCGATATACTGGTCCGCTTACATTCTCACACAATTTTCAATCTGTCCAGGATACAAATTAGGTGTATTATGAACTTAAACTCATTCATGTGTCCCACCTCTTGAATATACTCACGTATCCAGAACCCAATATTCAATCTTACAGGTGAGTATACCACAGATGATATCTGTAAGGGGTTAAATGTGAGGGCTGTGAGAGCTCAGGCTATTGCTTCCTCAAAATCAGAGAGATGACGGCTTCGACTTTTGGTGTGTCCCCTTTAGAGGATATTTTTTTACAACAACACATGATTAGCATTTTTCAATGTTTCATCATTTTTTATACAGAGGGCAGGCTTTTATTTCAAGCAAGCGTAAAGTATTATACGGGGACTAGGCCATTGCTTCCGCAAAATCAGAAGTCCCGGGATAATACCCCAGATATCACTGAGTATAAAGACCTAGTATCTCAGAAAGAGGGATCTTTCAAACGAAATTTCAGGGGTTACCTATATATCCAAGTAGTGTTCCCCATGAAATAAGCAAGTAAAGATTTAGGTTTATATCCCGAACAAACCTACTAAATGTGTAAAAACCTATCGGCATATCATCAGCGAGACTGTTTAAGACTTTTAAACTTTACATATCTTTAGCATACCGTAACTGTCAAGCCAATGTACTATCATTTTCCCTTTTTACACAAGCTCTTTCCGTTTTCTATTATTTTTGGAATTTTGAAAATATCTCATGTTTTTGGATTTTTGAAATTTTTACTGTTTTTTTTTTTCTGAAAATATTACCCTATACTCCCCCTAAATACCAAAACAAGTAAAAAATCGACAAACCATTGCAGATTGCTTCTCAACATCATCTACAGTGGTACCTTCATCTACGCCAAGAATCTCCTCCGACACCGATAAAAGCTTCATACCATTCAATTTTAAAAGATATTGAAAACGAGTTTTATCAAACGCTTTGGTATGTAAATCAGCTTTTTGTTCGTCAGTGTGGATTTTCTCAATTCGTATCAACTTCTTCTCGAAACAATCTCGGATGAAGTGATGACGAATTTCAATGTGTTTCGTTTTAGCGTGATGAACAGGATTTTTAATGATGTTTATCGCTGCCTCATTATCAACAAAGATAGGGGTGTTAAGAAATTGCAAACCGTAGTCTCGCATCTGTTGCTGGATCCACAAGACCTGAGAGCAGCAACTGCTAGCAGATACATACTCAGCTTCACATGTGGACAAAGCTACAGAGGTTTGCTTCTTGCATTGCCAGGTGACCAATCGTAGTCCGAAAAACTGGCACCCCGTTGTTGTTGACCTAGCGTTAACTTTACAGCATCCGAAATCAGAATCAGAATACCCTTCGAGCGTGAAGTCGCCTTCTCTTGGATACCACAACCCCAGTGATGGAGTTCCTTTCAGGTAGCGTAATATCCTTTTCACAATCACCATATGCGAAGCTCTGGGGCTTGACTGAAACCGCGCTGCGAGGCAGGTTGGATACATAATATTGGGTCTTAAAGCTGTCAAATACATCAGCGATCCGATCCTGGAACGATATCTCATTTCATCTACCTTCTCTCTGGTGAGATCAGGGTTTATCCCATGGTTCGTTGCTAATGGGGTGGAAGCTGGAGTAGATCCTGACATCTCAAATTTCTCTAAGATATCATGAATGTACTTCATTTGATGTATGAATATTCCCTCGGGAAGTTGATCAACCTGAAGCCCCAAGAAAAAATTCATCTCACCCATTGATGACATTTCAAATTTTTTGCTTCATAACACTTTCAAAATCTTTGCACAGATCTTCATTCGTTGAGCCAAATATGATGTCATCCACGTATATTTGAACTATCAGAAGATGTCCGTCGACTTCTTTGGTGAAGAGAGTGGCATCCACTTTTCCACAGATGAAGCTGTTGGCTAGCAGGTGTTGAGACAATGTCTCGTACCAAGCTCTCAGGGCCTGGTGTAAACCATACAGCGCTTTATCCAGCAAATATACCTTGTCTTTGGGGATTGGATCGGTGAAGCCCGGTGGCTGTCCGACATATACCTCCTCTTTTACCTTCCCGTAGAGAAAAGCCGATTTAACATCTAGCTGATAAACTTTAAAACCTTTACAAGATGCAAATGCTAGGAAGATTCTGATCGCTTCAAGTCTAGCAACCGGAGCATACACTTCAGTGAAATCTATACCCTCCTACTGACTAAAGCCCTGGACTACAAGTCGAGCTTTGTTACGAATAATAACCCCTCGATCATCTCTCTTGCACTTGAACACCCACTTTGTGTTTATCTTCCTGTGACCATCAGGCAAGTCTACCAATTTCCACACTCCTAATTTCTCAAACTGACTCAGCTCCTCTTGCATCGCGTTAACCCAAGAATCTTCAGTTAGTGCTTCCTTATATGTTCGCGGTTCAATCTGCAAAATAAAACAACTAAGTGAAAACTCAGTTTGTAACGGAGCAACTGTAGAATAAAAACAAGTAAGGCCTTGGTTAATTTGACGTCTAGTGCGAACGCCTGATTGTAATTCTCCAATAATCAGCTCTTCTGGATGGTATGAAAGAGTTCTCGGCATCACCTCGCCTGGAACATCTACCTCGCCTTCCAATTTTGTGACATTCTGATTTGCACCTTGTTCACTGACTGGAATTGTTTGACTTGATATCTAGATCTGCTCCCCCTCAGAATCTGAATCACCATGATCAAATACAGGCCTATCATCAGATTCTTGATTATCATTGACTGCCGTTTGATTATCTGGAGCATGTTCTGAGGATTACTTGGACCAGCTTCATCGTCATTTGAAGTTTGCCATTGACGTCTAAAATACTCAGCTGGAAACCTTTCTTGTGATTCTTCATATTCTCTCAGAATATCCAACTCATCAAAGAAATCTGGTTCTTCTTCTATGTCAAACGAATCCCACAAAGTATCATAATTAAAACGCCATGAGTCGCCTAGATTCTGAGGTGGCATTGTGTAACCTTGACACTCAACATTATGTGCTTCAATAATCCGCTTCAAGCTTGGAACAAAGACTCATTTCAATGGACTTGAGTAACCCACAAATATTCCTTCAATGCTCTTTGCACCAAACTTTCCAAAAGGTTCTAGAACTGTGCAGGGAGACCCAAACGGTTCTAAATACTTCAGGTTCGGTTTGCGATAGTTGATCAACTCAAAACACGTATTGTTGAATTTCTTCACTGTAAGAACCCGGTTGAGTGTATAGCAAGCGGCTGACACTGCTTCTGCCCAAAAATTTACTGGTAATTTCGAATCAGCAAGCATCGTCCTGGCCGTTTCAATTAGCGACCTGTTCTTTCTTTCAGCTACTCCATTTTGTTGCGGAGTGTAAGGAGCACTAAATTCTTGCAATATACCTCTCTCATCACAATATTCTTCCATCTTGTTGTTCTTGAACTCTGTACCGTTGTCACTCCTGATTCTTCTGATTCGAGTTTGGTACAAATTTTCAATTTTTCTGAACAACGTCATCAGACTTTCAAATGTCTCATCTTTTGACTTTAGAAATGATAACCTTGAAAATCTCGAGTAGTCATCTGTTACTGCAAGACAATAGAGATCCCCAGTTATACTTTTGACGTTTACTGGACCAAATAGATCCATGTGGAGTCTCTCTAACGGTCTCGAGACTGAGTTGACTTTCTTTTGAGGATGTGATTTCTTCTTTTGCTTGCATTTGATGCAGCTAATGCACTCCCCCCTCAAGATGAAAACCTTTCACATGAACACCAAGAACTAAATCGTTATGCACCAGGTGATTCATTTTCCTCAGGTGAATATGGCCCATCTTTCGGTGCCACAATTGTGATTCTTTTTCCGTTGCTCTTGACATAAAACAGTGAGCCTGACCCGTGGTAGTAGTTGCTACACTCATGTCCAACACGTACAGATCATTAACTCTGGGTGCTCTCATGATAACCCACTCTTCGGGAACAACAAATCCTGGTTTCAAGATCAAACACTCTTTGTCTGTAAAGTGCGTTGTATACATACGATCACAGATCTGAGAAATACTCAGAAGATTGTTCTCAAGCTCGGCGATGTAGTTTACTCTTTCAAACGTGACAATTCCATTTGATAAAGTTCCTTCTCCAACTATTCGACCAACTTGATTTCCTGCAAATCCCACATATCCTCCATTAAACCCTCGAACATCGTACAGTAGGGTCTTCTTCCCCGTCATGTGCCGAGAAGCTCCACTATCCATAATCCAACATGAAACGGATCTTGGAAGCTCCTGCACATATCACAAACATTTAGTTAGATTTTGATGTCACCCAAGCCTCTTTCGACTCAGGTAACTTGACATTGATGTGAGTTGTAGCAGTGTAAAGTGGCGGAAAATTTTTGTCATTCATCTTTAAGCTCTCCTCAGATCCAACCTCAACCTCTTTGTATAAGAAAAATTCATCTTTCTGAGATTGATCGGTTGGTTGATCTTTCTTCGGAACATACTTCTTCCCTAGAGGAGTAGAAGTTTGTTTCTTCAATTTCTCAAAATAATCCAAAGGTACATACATATCTACCTGAGTAGTAGATAATGATTGTTTTGCAGACTCTGAAACCTTTGGTTTTGAAACACTTTCTTTCTTTTCAATAGATTTTGGCTTCCATGTTTGTTGAGATGACGCGACCCGTTTATAGAATTTATCAGTTTTAGTTACCACATTCTTTATGGATTCAGTTTTGATCTTGGTGTTTTCATTTTTCAAAACTTTCTTCTCAACAACCATTGGAGCTTTGCCTTTTGCATCAGCTTTCCTTTTCTGACTCTCAACAACTTCAAACTTAGGCTTTAAGTTGGTGCACTTTCGTGCAATGTGTCCAACTTTGTTGCACTTAAAGCATGTACGGGTGTCAGCTACCCGACTTGTGCCTTCGGTCTGAGGCTGTGAGGCCTTTTCTTCAAAAAATTCTTCATTTGATTTTGAAAAAATCTTAGATTCTTGCTCGGAATGAGAACTCGAGCTTTTTACAAACACCGTTTTCTCAACAAATTTCTTATTTTGAAAGTTCTTTCTTTGATAATTCGTACCACCCTTATAACCACCCGACCATTTGTTTTGATTGTTGTTAGAAAAACGCGGCGGTACAACTGGTTTTTTGTAGTAAGCTTTATCTTTTTCAAAATTCAATTGTGTTTCCGAATGTTTCAAACCTTCAATTTCAGACACATCAATCTCAATCAACTTGAACACATTTCTCAATTTTCCAACATTCACATTCTCCAAAGGAAAATCACGATCCGAATACAACTTATCAGATCCCGCCATCTTGTACATCACAAGATTAGGTTCTTCATTTAAGTTGTTTTTGGATTTTGATTTTGAAATATATTTGTCCAAAAAACATTCATCATCCTCAGTAGTGTCACTTTCAGACTTTAAAACATTTTCAACCATACTTTTTACAACTTCAGATTGGACACTATCTTCATCAGATGATGAAGTGAATGTGACATCAATTGTGTCTGGAAGCTTAATTTCATTAACTTCTTCATCATTAACCAACCCTGATTTTTTCTTTGAAAAATTGTTTAAAACTGGTGGTGGAACCTGATGATACCCAACCCCGGTTCCATCAGAGTATACATCTTTGCCTGCTTTGTTCTTCCCAATCGATTTAGAAACGATATGTTGAAGAACAAAACTTGTGGAGTTGTAACTGTTCAGTTTCAACTGAATGCGTTCATTTTCAATTTTAGCTTCTTGAAACTGAAGCTTCAACTTAGCAATCTCATCCATTTGTTGGTTGATTTGCTCTTCTTTAACTCTAAGAACACCTGACAATTGAACATTTTCTTTGTTTGTCTTACCATTTCTTTCATCAGAATCTTTTACCGTTCGTTTTAGCTTCTCAAAATTTTCTGAAAGTTGACGATTTTCATGAATTAGCTTTTCGTTTTCTTTCCTAATTCTTTCTACTTCAATTTTATCATTTTCTATTTTCTCAGTTAATTCTTTTAATCGATCATTTGAAGCTTTTGACATTTTGTCACGGTTTAAGATCTGGTTTTCAACATCTCTGACTCTTCCTGTCAGTTCATCGATCTTTTTACCACTGAGGTAAGCAATTGTACTACAAACCTTGCAGTCTTTCATGCAATTTTTTCAATCGCTCTCAGTTTTAGCTTTCTTACCTGACTCATTGATTGCATCATTCTGACTGACCTTGCTTTTAGACTCAGTGCCAGAACCAGAAACTACCTCTAGCTCTTTCGCAGCAAACACTTTGTCAGCCATCTTCTTCAAATTTTCTGCAGTAAACTCTTGTGACGTGTCAATAATCCCGTCATCAATTTTCTTTGATTGCTGCTCTTTTTCTTTTTCATTAGTTTCTCCTCCTCCCCACCACTCTCTCTGTCTGGCTTCTTCTTCGCCAGCAATTTGTTTGGTGAGAGTTTCAACATCAATAGTACTTGGATCAACAACTATGTTACCCTTGGGATCTAGGTAACATTCTCTATCAGCATCCCATCTATTCGCCCTTTTTGCTTC
>JARYGA010010402.1:0-87190 GCA_030545235.1 Helianthus tuberosus | reverse complement strand
AGGTTGTCAGGAAATGCAAAGTGATAACATTTCCTGACAACCCTCGACAATGTCACCGACCTCCTAATCTGAGCGTGACCCTCTGAAAATATAAATGTTTTGCAACTTCACCATGAATAGAGAAGAAAGAGACAGTTGGGTTTCTAGCTCCAGTTGTGTTGCAGCCGAATCAACGGCAAATTCAGCAGCAGTAGTTGTTGATGCATGAATATGAAGATTGAATTTGTGAGGTTCAGTTGATAATCGACTGATTGAAATTATATTATTTATTGTATTCACCATTGTTAAACCAAAATGATTGAATTTGTGAGGTTCAGCAGCAGCAGTTGTTGATTCAGCAGCACTAGCAGTAGTTGTTGATGTAGGTGAGTTTTGCAAAGGTTTGCGGGTTGAAATAAAATTATTTATTGTATTCACAATTGTTAAACCGATTGTGCTTTATGTTTATGATTTGAACTTGTGATAATTTGTGCCTAATAATCGACTGGTTGAACGGATTTTGATTTTTAATTAAGTTTATTAATGTGAACCAAAAGTTTTGGTAAACCAAGGTATGTGCTCTCACATATTCTTGGTTCAAATTAATTTCATGGGATGATAACATCTTCATTTTTATTATTTAGTTTAGGGATTGAATTTTGTGTAGGGATGGATGGATGAAGTGGGCACCTGTTTCATCGGACGAGTTTTGGTTTAATCGAATCGAATGGAATGTTGGATCCTTATGCTAATCTCAATGGAACTGTTAGCAGCGAAGAATCTTATTGGTGCTAATCTGAATGGAATGTTGGATCCTTATGCAATCATCACTTGTGGTTCAGAAAAGCGGTTTAGGTAATAGATAGTATAAATTAAGTTTGTTGTGAAACATGTATTTGGCAAAGGTCTGTTTTATGTTTGAAACCTCTGTTTGTTGTGAGCAGATGTTAGAATATAAAACAGATGTTTCAAACGACTATTAGGTTAAACAGTGTTTTGTGTAGAAAATAGTGGTTGAAACCACTGTTGGGTTAAAACGGTGGTTGAAACCAGTGTTGGGTTAAAACGGTGGTGCAAACCACTGTTTTGTTCAAACCACTGCTTGAAACTACTGTTCGGTTAAAACAGAGGTTTGAAACCATTGTTGGGTTAAAACAGTGGTTGGAACCACAGTTTGGATGTGTGTTGAAAGTGTTTGGATGTGTTGAAAGTGTGGAAGCGAAGGGTAATAAAGTGGTTTTGTGAATTGGTGGTTTCATATCAATGTAGTTATTTCCATTTACGTTTTTTTCTATTTGTATGTAGTGAAATTGGCTGAATTTATGAAATGTTTTAGAGCTTTATTGGAAGAACCGAGACGAGAGGGTTTTTGAACTAAAGTATATGGATACATCAACACATCTCCTGGAAAGTATAAAGGCAGAATGAAATCATACCGGTGGATGGTTAAAAGGAGAAAAATTGCGGATCTCACCTTAGATAGCTGGAACAATTTTGTAAAACTTGGATTTTGTATAGGCTTCTCTGTACTTTGTTTGTTGTTTTTGTTCTATTTGGGGTGTATTTGTTCTTATGTTATGGCTAATATAGCAGTTATTAGATAGAAGCATTAGCTCAGGCAATTAAGGAGAACACTATAGTGTTCTTGGAGACGGGATCAGGCAAGACGTTGATCGCGATTATGCTTTTATGTCACTACGCTTATCTGCTGAAAAAACCCTCCCCGTGTATTGCTGTGTTCTTGGTAGTTGGTACCCACTGTTGTATTGGTCAAATAGGTATGTCGGTTGACTTAGTTGTTTCTTGAACATGTTTTCAACATGTGGTTAAAGCATACTAATGGAAGCTTTGTCTGTCTTATTAGCAAGCGGAGTATGTGAGAAAGCACCTTGATTCGAAAGTGGAGGAGTATTGGGGTGAAAAAGGTGTTGATTTTTGGAATGCTGCTGATTGGAAGAAACAACGATATCAGAATCAGGTATGACAAGTCAACATTTGACTTTTTTGTTGACCGCATACAATCTCATCAGAATTTTGACTAATGATCAAATACGTAAAGTACCCCTGAGGCAGACAAATGCAATCTTGAGTAATAAACTTTTATTGGGTTACTCTTTACCTTTGTTGTATCATGTAGTTTTTATTTTTCAATTTAAACTGAACACACGTATATGTTATACATCATTCTTACAGCTATTGGTCATGACCCCTGACATTTTAAGGAATGCATTGAGGCATAGATTCTTAACGTTGGATATTATCAAGGTGTTAATATTTGATGAATGCCACAACGCAAAGAAAAATCATGCGTATGCTATCATCATGAAGGTATATTAATGATCGTAATTTTTAACGTTATTAATTTGTTTTAGTTGAGTTTAAAAATTGAAATAATATTTGTTCAAACCACTGCTTGAAACTACTGTTCGGTTAAAACGGAGGTTTGAAACCATTGTTGGGTTAAAACAGTGGTTGAAACCACTGTTTGGATGTGTGTTGAAAGTGTTTGGATGTGTTGAAAGTGTGGAAGCGAAGGGTAATAAAGTGGTTTTGTGATTTGGTGGTTTCATATCAATGTAGTTCTTTCCATTTACATTTTTTTCTATTTGTATGTAGTGAAATTGGCTGAATTTATGAAATGTTTTTAGAGCTTTATTGGAAGAACCGAGACGAGAGGGTTTTTGAACTAAAGTATATGGATACATCAACACATCTCCTGGAAAGTATAAAGGCAGAATGAATCATACCGGTGGATGGTTAAAAGGAGAAAAATTGCGGATCTCACCTTAGATAGCTGGAACAATTTTGTAAAACTTGGATTTTGTATAGGCTTCTGTGTAGTTTGTTTGTTGCTTTTGTTCTATTTGGGGTGTATTTGCCCTTATGTTATGGCTAATATAGCAGTTTTATATTAATTATGCAAAAGAACAATTTCATCAGCATTTCAATATTAAAGTTTTCAAATTAGAAGAAGAGGTACCACCATCTTATTTTTCAATATCATAATATTTTTATTAACCATCGAGATAGTGTTGTTAATGATGTTTTTTTTATAGAATGTTAGATGTATTTTGATCTTATCCACTAAAGAAAATCCGTTTGTTACACTTAACTAAGAACAAGTTTTGTTTGGGCCAAATAAGACTGCTTTTACTGAAAGTTTGTGCGAATGTCAATTCATCAAATATTTGTTCACATGATAGTTTACATAGACAAAAACTTTTATCATTATGGTTATTATAATACTAATACATACTGTATTTAACATTATTTTATAAAGATATAGAACTAAAGACCACAATTTAAATGATATATTATAATCTGAATTTGATGCGCCTCTTTTGTACACGCCTCTTTTGTTGGGATTGAACCCTATTAGAGGAACAGATAATAAGAGCCAAAACTGGTTCACATCAGTGGATTCATCATAAGCAGCTGTTTGCATTAGACTATCCCCTTGAAAGTGGTTATAACATCTGATGGCCCTCATCCATTGTTTGTATACTACAACTACTGTCCATTAAGTACTGCTTGTGTACAACAACTGCTGAAGACAAGGTGCTGCTACTTAATCTACTGTCCTAACTCAAGTGCTGCTAAAGAGCAAAGCCCTGCTTGGAATGAAGCAGTGGAATGTAAAAACTGCTGACAAATTAATACGATTAAAATATGAAGTATTAAGAAAGTAGCAATTACATACAAAAAAGAAAACTAATCAGACACGTCTAACTCTAATAACAAGAATCAAGAAACTTTAACTTCAACTCCATGGAGCGCTGAACCTCTCGATGTATCTCTTTGATCTTTCTCATGAACTCCAGATCTCTTTCTCCACATTCTATATTACTCGCAACACACAGGTCACGAACGGAAGTAGTCGGCATCGCCCTCAAGTCCCTCGAAACCTGGTCTCTTGTCAGCAGACCAACTTCCAGACCGTTAAAACACCTCTTCAACTCTTGAAGAGTATACCTATCAGCCAAAACTTGGTCTTCGATTTGTTTAATAAAACGTTGCTTGAAATCGTCAGATTTTGCAGAAGTATATGACTCCATTTTAGTATATTTATAAGAATTAAGGCAAAATAATAATAGTTGCTCTTCTGTTTCACTGAATGAATATGTTTTGATGAAAAAACTTTTTATTAGCAATGCTATTATATAGAATATATGTAAACAGGCCAAAGGTCAGATTTAAATGCAATCATTAAATAAACATTTATACTTAAAAACCATGTACATTTAATGATTTAACAGTAAAAAACGTGTATATGGGAGATGCCTGTTCAGTCACCCTATCAAACATTTTAATGCAAAACCTTTGAAAAATGAGTTTTCATGGGAAAACAAGTAAAATTAAATATCTAGAAAACCAAAGAACAAAATTGAAACCTTCAAAAAAAAGGTTATCATAATTAGGAGACGTCTCTTCAGTTATCCTATCAAACATTTTAAACACTATAAAGGATCATTATTAGTTTACTTGAAAACATCAACACTTCAATTTAAAAAAAACGTTCATCCTAAAGCAAACCGTCCAAAAACACTCACATTCTTCCTAAATGGCAAGGAAAACCTTCTACCACTGGTCGGATACTACTGATCTTAAAATCGAATTTTCAACATGGTCACTCCAAGAATAGAGAAACGCTGAAGAACTCAACAAAAAAGTTGGTATGGTTAGTGATAAATATTATAAGCAAACCTGGAGTAGCATTGCACTGCTGGATGAAGTTGCCTCTTCTACTCCAACAGAATTTAAAGAAAAAGCGGAAGAGTTTTTCACAAATTTGCTGAAACAGGATCAGAAGACCTGTGATATGCTAGCTGATCTGCAAATTAAAACAAAAAATGAAATTGGATGGAAGAAGGCGAGAGAACGAGATATTCTAGGAAGTGTTAATTGTAATTTTTAATTTTTATTATTTTTCAAAATCATAATATTGTAATACTATGGTTTATTATTGAATGAATGAAGAAAATTCAAACTTTGATAAATTTTACAGTACTGAAAAACAATCTAAAGAGTATTGGGATTGAACCCTATCAGAGGAACAGATAATTAAAGCCAAAACTGGTTCACAACAGTGGATTTATCATAAGCAGTAGTTTACACCAGGCTTTCCCCTTGAAAGTGTTTATAACATCTGATGTCCTCTATCCACTGTCTCTATACAACAGTTGATGTCCTTCAAACTGCTGATGAAGTCCTGAAGACTTTTAAGGATTAAACACTGGTGGTTCAATCTACTGATGCTATCTAAGTACTGCTGTTGATTAAAGTACTGCCCACTTAAGGACTGATCAACTTTGAAGAAACCACTGGGTGTCAAACATCAGTGCTTGACATGCAACAATGGAAGGAAGAAGCAGTAGTTTAGTTTGTCACTTATATTGTATAGAATCAATGGTTAAGGTTAGCAGTGTTTGAAACCACTGTTCGGTTAAAATAGTGTTGTTAATGATATTTTTTGGCGCTGTCGTGGAAACCTTCTCAGGTGGATTTGATAACTTGTGCCTAAATTCAGTAACTGTATGGTGTATAGAGTTTTCTTATTACTATTAATCATTCATCATAAGCAGTAGTTTACACCAGGCTTTCCCCTTGAAAGTGTTTATAACATCTGATGTCCTCTATCCACTGTCTCTATACAACAGTTGTTGTCCTTCAAACTGCTGATGAAGCCCTGAAGACTGTTAAGGATTAAACACTGCTGGTTCAATCTACTGATACTATCTAAGTACTGCTGTTGATTAAAGCAGTGCCCACTCAAGGACTAATCAACTTTGAGGAAACCACTGAATGTCAAACATCAGTGCTTGACATGCAACAATGGAAGGAAGAAGCAGTAGTTTAGTTTGTCACTAATATTGTATAGAATCAGTGGTTAAGGTTAGCAGTGTTTGAAACCACTGTTCGGCTAAAATAGTGTTGTTAATGATATTTTTTGGCGCTGTCGTGGAAACCTTCTCAGGTGGATTTGATAACTTGTGCCTAAATTCAGTAACTGTATGGTGTATAGAGTTTTCTTATTACTATTAATCATTCATCATAAGTAGTAGTTTACACCAGGCTTTCACCTTGAAAGTGTTTATAACATCTGATGTCCTCTATCCACTGTCTCTATACAACAGTTGCTGTCCTTCAAACTGCTGATGAAGCCCTGCAAACTGTTAAGGATTAAACACTGCTGGTTCAATCTACTGATGCTATATAAGTACTGATGTTGATTAAAGTAGTGCCCACTCAAGGAATGATCAACTTTGAGGAAACCACTGAATATCAAACATCAGTGCTTGACATGCAACAATGGAAGGAAGAAACAGTAGTTTAGTTTGTCACTGTTCGGTTAAAATAGTGTTGTTAATGATATGTTTTGAAACCATTTTTGGGTTAACACTGTTTGAAACTACTGTTGATTTAAGGACAGTGTTTGAAACCAATGTTTTAAGCCAAAAGTGTTTTCAAAACAGTTTTTTAACAACACTAAGTATAATTCACCAATCTATCATTGTTTGTATCTTCAATTGTCACACAACTTGAATCGTCAAATCATAACATTGAGAGCAGCCCATTAACAAATATTACAAACTGTATTCTCTATAGAGTTTTCTTATAACTACTAATCATTCATTGAATGTTGATTTATCTATTGTAACTGATGAAAGGAGGACATCTTCCAGATGAGTTGCTTATTACAGAAAAAGTTGATCCAGTTGGTTCTCTCATATCATTCACATAACCTGATATTTAAGGAGAGTTGTTGATGAAAGTTGTATTGGCATTGTTAATATTTTTTATAACAAATTATTAAAGCCTGAATTGTATATTAAATGTAAAGTTTTAATACATACAATACAGAGACAAAATGTCATACCAACTTCGTAGACTTGACGGAACTTACAGACTAGATAACAAAAGACTGTAACATACAATACAGAGACAAAACGTCATACCACCACAAGCAATTGTGGATCTTTACTGACGGTGCACTTCGGAATGTAGCAGATATGAATGAATATAACCCCAGTGTAGCTAATTACATATCTGCCACTTGGGTTATATTCATTCATATGAATTGATCGTTTTGATCAATCACTTCCTTATGTGCACCGTACTATCTTCTAGGAGGTTGTCAAGTGTTCTCGCCTTCGTAGTTGGTGTTTTGCGTATCTTTACATCCACAGCCATTCTGTACAAAATTTTCACAAAAAAACATCACAAACAAACCTGAACAAAGCAAAACAAATCAACCCTATGTTTTTTCAAAGCAAAACAAACAAAAAAAACAAACATAACAAAGCAGAACAAAAACAAAACAAACAAACAGAACAAAACAGAACAAAACAGAACCAAAACAGAACCAAAACAGAACAAAAACAGAACAAACAAACCTGAAAAACTGAAAGCAAAATACCCAAATCAACCCATTCACAAATAAGTGATTATCATCATCATACGGCATTCAGATTATCAAAGAACTGATTAACAAATAACTTGTAACACCTCGAAAAATCACGTCCAATGATGTATTGACACGTGTAATAAACCCTAATAAAGTCCAATGTTGAATTTAAGGGACTAATTTTTCGAAAAATCGAAAAACTTTGATAATAAAAGGACTGGAAGTGTTAGCATACCTAAAATAAGTTTCCAAATAACCTCTCACGATGTTTATATTCACAAATGTGCCACTTGATGAATAAGTGTAGTCGTTTGCGTAATTAATTGAAAGTTTGCGCAATAAAGGGTTAAAAGCGTCAACATGTTAATTCTTACCTCTGAGTGACCTTCTAACAAACCGGGAGCTTAATAATATTTAATTATACTCTCGGGAATGCCAAATAATGGCCATCTAAAGTTTTTATGCCTATAAGTAAAGTTACGCGCAACTTTGCAAGTTAGAGGGGCTAAAAGTGTCAATATGTTTAATTATACCTCTGAATGACCTTTTAGCGAATCCGAAGCATCGTGCTGTTTAATAATACTTCCAAGAATGTCTAATATGGATTAGATGAGGCTTCAATACTATTAAATGATGAAATGCGCAAGTTTGCGCAATAGAGGGACCTAAAGCGTCAACTTTTGAATCTACACCCTTCGGTGACCATTTAAGCGAACGGGATCATAGTAACAGGTATGTATATACTTGGGAATGATCAATATGGGCCATGGAAGGCTTTGCTATCATTAAACAGCATTTCGCGCTACTTTGCGCAATTAAAGGACTATTTGCGTCAAAACGGCAAAAGTATGCCGATTCGTTGGGTTTCGAACCTTCCGGAATATAACCATGAGTTAAGCATACCCTAATTATTCTGTATATAGTTTAGATTTAAGCCTAGAGGTGTTTGGTGCGCAAAAATAAACTTTTATGTCATTCAGGGACTAAAAGTGTCAAAAAGTGCACAAGTTTGCACTTTCGCGCATATCTCACATTCTGAATATCCCCGGACACCCAAAAATTTATGTAAGCACTAAGATATTTTATTTTAGTGATCGCCTTGATAAAATTCCATTCGTCGCGTAGTTTGGACCGTTTTTCGCGTCTGTCCGTGTTTCGTCGTAATTAGACGCACAACATGACCGTACGGCCAAACGAATCGACATCTGACATATTTTTGAGCATGTTTCATGTCCCCTATGTTAAGGCATCATTGTGGAGCCTTGAATATGGCTTAACGGACTTTAAACGTGTCAGAAATGACATTTATCATATACAGGGACTGAATCTGTAAATTCAGCAAGCTGTTTCTGATCTTAACAGCCCTCAAAAGTTGTTTTAGACCTGTAACCATCTGATTCAGAGGTCAGAAGGACTAAATATGTCTTTTTATAAGATGTACGGGTTTATAAAAGGTTGTTATATGCAGATACGTACTCACAGGGACTGATGTTGCACATTCTGGAACAAGTTTTGCTGGTGTGGACATGCAGGCGGGCCGCGTGAGTCTGTTGTGTTCCCTACGCGGGCCGCGTGGGCTGGTCTGATGCAGAAACAGCTGGTTACAGGCTGTTTCTTGCTGGTCTGATGCAGAAACAGCTGGTTACAGGCTGTTTTCTTGCTGGCTGATGTTCTAGATAGTTTCCAATACTCTCAAACATCAAACTAGGGACTGCCCATTGGTTTATAAAACCGGCCTACACTTGTCATGATCTGATCTCAACTCCCCGACACTTGTCGCGATCATACGAAGTCCCGAAAAGTATAAATAGGTGACGAGTTCACTTGATACTTCACTTACATTCTAAATTCTGAAGTTCTCTGATCAACCTCAGGCTTTCTAGTGCTCTCTAAGCTTAATTAGGACTCTTGTAAGTATTCCTAACCTCTTCTAATTAGTTCTAGCTTAGTTAATTAACCAATAGTCAAACCGTCGTAATTTAAATTTGACTTCGTGATTAAATGAAATCCGCTCAGTCATTTCTAGAATTGAAAGTACCTACAAGTTGGTATTTATGTGGGTAACAAACCCTTAAAAGGGTATTTTCAGATTCCCACTCTAACTATGTTAATTGTCGAGTCAAAGTTTGCTTTAAAAAGTCAACAGAATGATTATTTGCAAATTTAAGCATAATTAGCAATGTAGGATGCATGCAACCTGTTTGATCATTAAAATAACATGGTAATTAATGTAAGAACATGTCTCAACATGTTCAACTCGACAATTTTCAGTTTAAACCCGGATCGGACCCGAAAGTCGCATAATTTGACTTTTGCTTTGACTATCAGTTCTGATCCGTTTGTGCATGTTCAAGATCTGCCTTAGAGCTTATTTTGGACCAGGTTTCATATAGGTATAACTCTCTGAGTTTATACAACTTGGTTCAATACTTATCCGATTCATATGCATGTTTCCGATTTATGTTTAAATGTTGACTATTATGCCCTTTTGACTATAAAACGTGAATTTTGAAAAAGTGAAAGAGTAGAAACCTTAATTACTGATTTATAAACTTGCTCCTAAAATTTGACATCAGTTTGAGGTCTAGATTAGAAGTTATGCTCATTAGCGTAATTTGAAAGCTTTATGTTACTTAAACGGCGTAATTAGCGTATAGCCTATTTAAACCCACTTTTTGATATCAAACTTTTTACCCACTGATGTTATATAATAGTTTAGGATTTTTAAAGATTTTTATTAAATTTTTGGCTGAGCATAACATAGGTCTTTAAGTTTAATTCGGGTAATACCGATTTTGCCCTTTTTAGCCATAAAATGAGTTTTACTAATCCTTTTGACCCCAAACCTTTTTCTACTGATTTTATTTATTAAATAAAATATTTTGAGCCTTCTGGAATTATAAAAATATCAGCTTTCTTTTAAAAACCCGGAAATGGCTCCAAATCGCCTTTTTAAGCGTTTTTAACGCATAGTATGTGCTATAACCATGTTAAACATATAAGGTTGATACCTACTGATGTTTTTAGTATATTTTGAGATAATAACAGTAAGTAAAAGTTTTTGAACTCAAGTTTCCAGTTTTGACCTTTTAAGCCCTTGTGAAATTACCAAAATACCCCTAAGGTGCATAGTTTGGTTTTAAATGATAAGTTTCACATATGGGTCATACCCTACTGTTATAACATGTTAAATTAAGTGTATTTACTGTATAAATCAGACCTGTAGCTCAGATTACAAATAAACTCTGTTAATAATCTTTTAAATGACCAAAATGCCCTTATGAGGCTTAATTTGAGTTTATATCCGTTTTGGGCATAAGAGAAAATATCTTACTGATATTATAACATAATTAAGGCATATTAAATCAGGTAACTTGCATGTGACTCTTATGGTTACCCGTAACGCTCTTTTCGCGTCCGGTTCGGTTTATGTAACTAGTTTGCATAAATTGACCGAAACGGGTCAAACATTATCAACTTTGTCTCAAAATCCAGAATGTGTTTAAGTTACCCATATTAAACAAGCATGCAAGCTTGTCGGGTCAAAACCACATTCTAAACCGGTCTTCGCTTTATCATGCGTTTGAACCGTGTCTTCCTTTTGAAAGTTAACCGGTCTAAGCTTAGGCTTAATTAAAGACCCGTTAGAAATCTAATAGGTTATTAAAAATCTTCGTTCCAGATTTAGGAGCCCAGTAAAAGCTATCTGTACTTGCTTGGTGGTATACGGCTGGGATTGAATTTATATTTAGCTCAGGTAAATACTTTTAACTTATTTTCCCTATACGGGCTTGGGTTACGGTATATAGAATACTGCTTGATCGAGCATCAAATATTACATCTTTGGGTGGTTAATTGAATAATTTGATCGGCTCGTTTAAACAGTCTTGTTCACTTAAAGCCTTTGGGGGGTTAATGACCATGTCCCGGATATCCTTGGCATCATCTTACGAGATGGCCACGACCTGAGCACGGGGTGTAGGCGTACACCTGTTAGTGTATAACTCAATAATGTGGTGGGTCTATTGATCTTTAACCCGGACCAGATCCGGGCTACTGAACGCACAAGTAACATGTAATTCGTTCACAAGATTATATTACATAATTATCCCAAGTTATAAAATGTTTTTGTGCCACGTGCATTCAAATCAATTTTCAACCCTTTTCAAAACGAGTCAGTTAAATTGTATTTACCAGTGTAAACTGACGTATTTTCCAAAAGGTTATGTGCAGGTACTACACGTAATAGGCTGGCTGTCTTCTAGCGTCCACAATAAGTCTCGCAAGCTTGGATGCCTTAAAGTCTGTTGAACAAATGATTCATTTTATTTTTATCCGCCTGTGGATCCTTTACATTCCGTTTGTAATACTTGATATTACTTTATATCGGTTTGTAATATATTTATCTTTTGCTTCCGCTATGCATTTAAATATTGTGTTGTTTGACTATGATGATATCAACTACGTCACTATACTCCCCACCGGGCCCACCGGTGACACGTGGAAAATAGGGGTGTGACAGGTTGGTATCAGAGCCAACATTGAGTGAATTAAACACTAGCTTTTTGTGTTTAATCTCAATGACACGATAGCACATCCTTTGACCTTCTGAGTCTAGACTTATCCTAGGAATACTCTCGTCCCTATTCGGAAGATTATTACCTTCAATTATATTTTAATATGTCGCCAAGCAAGAAGCTGTAATGGAAATTCTCCCCATTTGTAGCCTAGGAAAGGCCAAGCTTCGTGTTGCAACTAGGATTAACGTACGACCAAGGAGAGGACATTCAGAACTAAAATGAAGAAGAGACTCCTTTTACTGAAGACCGTTTCCTTAAAAGTCTTTATAACGATATTTATCTTTTGGTCCCTTTGAGGACAACATCATTTCTTTTAAGTCCCTTTTAGGGCAATTCTATACCTCTTTTAAAACCACTGAGATGTTTTATCTAAATATCATTTATATCATTATATATGAATATAATATATGAAATAAATTAAAATAACATTTCTGTTATAAGATCTACCATTATAATAAAATGGAAAAATCTAAAAAGGACAAGACCTAGCCTCGTGTCATATTAAGACCGGCCAAGATGGCAGTTCCTCAATTTAGATTCAGATCCCTATTAACAGTTCAATTTAGAAATTGTTATGCGGTAAATATTAAAAGAGTCTTAAGAGTGAAACCTAGCCTGAGTGTCATTATAAAGACCTGGCCAAAATGGTAAGACCTGTTTAAAAGATTCGTATCCCAGTTAACATCTGAAAACATGTTAACACTCCCGGCAGATGTGATTCGTTGGAAATCACACACGTTATTAAGGATTCTTCAAAAGATTCCTAACCCAATTTAATGATCTCTGAATCCTGGGTTTACATCATCAATTAAGATGATCATATTTTAACCATACGTGGTAATATAGTGCCTACGGGCCTTGCTCATTTCTACATGAGCCAAAATACAGTGGTAGCTATGACTCCCTGTCAGAAAAAGGTAATGAACTAGGTTCAAACCTCAAGGCTTTGATTCTCTGAAATCCTAGCTTATAATTTATAAATGTCCTTGTGACTAGGCCTATTGTGCCAGAACACCTTCATGCTTTGATTCTCTGAAATCATAGCTTATAATTTATAAATGTCCTTGTGACTAGGCCTATTGTGCCAGAGTTCCTTCATGCTCTGATTCTCAGAAGTCATAGCTTATAATTTAAAAGTGTCCATGTGACTAGGCCTTTGTGCCACCTTAATATCCGTAATGTTTTATAACTAGGATAAATTATAATGCCTCGATTCTCAGAAATCATGACTTATAAATTAAACTTGTCTACTCGACTAGGCCATTTGTGCTATTACTAACTTATAAATTAGGATTTATGATAAAAATCCTGAATAAAATAAATATTATTTCTTTTCTGTTAAGTATATGTATTAAAAGAGAATCTTAAAAGGTTTGACCTAGCTTGAATGTCATTGAAGACCTAGCTAAGATGATAAAACATGTTTAAAAGAAATTCAGATCCTTATTAACACTTGAAAACGTGTTAACACTCCCGACAACAGTGATGCGATAAAATCACGCTTGTCATCTTTATATTAGGAACTTCCAAACCCTTTATTTAGCCTATATAATCAATAGGAATCATGGCTAATAAACGTCGAACATGATGTACACATCTAAACATCCACCTGGGATGTATACCTACGGGCAAAGATGCATACATGAAAACGATAGTTTTATTTCATAACTTCTTGTCAAGACAATGAATTATGAAATTTTCCGATCCAAAGGAATCATTGATTATGTTTTAAAATTTCCCTAGTGACAAGGCATCTGTGCCATCGAAAAGTCCTTTGGAACAAGCCGTTGTGCTATATAAGATGTCAGTATGACATTGACAGTCGTGACTTATGTACCCTGTCTAGTAAATATGAAGGATTATATTCCGTTTAAACGCCAAAGATGGTTTATTTAAAAACTTAGGCAAAACATAATCAAATAAATTAAATACTATCTGTTGGCCCATATGGTTTACTCGCACCATGGCTACTTAATTATCAAGTTCGACAATTCGCTATATAATTAAACCAATTTATTACTACTTGGTTTGTAGCCTTCAAAGCTTCACCATGGCTGACTCCTCTGAAGCTTACAATCGTCTAGTTGATCAGAATGATGATGCAAGACTGAACTTAACAAGCACCGAGTTACAGGCTATGATAGAAACAGCCGTAAACAACGCTGTGGACCGTGTGTTGAAGGATCATAAGCGAAAGTGCGATGATACCCCAAATAAATGTTGTAAAAAGGGTAAGACCGGTTCGAACTATAACCAGTCCAAACCAAAGGAGGCAAAACCCAAATGTAAAACCTGCAAGAAGAAGCATTTCGGAAAATGTTTCTATGAGCAGACCGGGGGATGTGTCATCTGCAAGGAGATGGATCACAAGACCCATGAGTGCAAGGACTTGAAGGACGCCACATGCTATGATTGTGGCAAGAAGGGACACATAATTAACCGCTGCCCAAAGAAGGCAACTAAAAGGAAATGCACTCTGGAGTCACAAGTTAGGCCTTGTGGGATTTGTAACAAGAAAGGGCCCAAGACCTTGGAGTGCCAAGACATAAAGGACGCAACCTGCTATGGTTGCAATGAAATAGGGCACATCAAGACAAATTGCCCAAATAAAACCAAGAAGCCTGGGGAGGCTAAGGAGACCAAAGCTGGGAGCTCTCAAATGGACGCTCAAGAGGCTATTCAGGATGACAATGTCACAACAGGTACTTTCTTTATCAATAACGCTCATGCTAGAGTATTATTTGATTCAGGTTCAGATAAGTCTTTCGTAGACAATAGATGTTGTAAAACATTAAATCTGCCTGTTAAAAACTCTAAGCGTTAAGTATAAAGTAAAATTGGTCGATAGTACCTCAGAGACTACTTCAGCAATATTAGATGGATGTTTTATATCCATTAGGAATCATTCGTCCGATGTCCTAGTTTTCGTTAAAGTATAAGCACTCAATATAGTGATAAAAATCGAATGGTTGTCTTGAAAATCAAGCCCATATTGTGTATAATAAGAAACAAGTAGTTATCAAGACTCCTTATGAGACAACCCTCATAATTACATGTATCCGCATGTTTAATTAATATTAAACAACATAAAAAATGGTGGAACCGGCCGTCCCCGGAATCGAACCTGGGTCTAGGCCACACCCTTTCGCGCGCCTAGCCAACCGAGCTAGGTGCCTAGTTTGTGAAATTTCTATTTTGATTGAATATAAGCACATGTACAATAACTTCCTTACTTCTTACTATAAGTCACCTACTTATCCTCCTTATGTTGACTAAGTATTAGAATCCAAGATTTTACCTCTATGTTTTGGTTACTCTTGGCTTGCTTATGTTGACTAAACACTAGAAAGGATGAAGTAGAAACCATTAAGTATATCAGTGGTTATACTAGAAAGAACATGGTAATGTATACATCACAATCATTCGATGGTAATACCCTTGATTAGTGAGGACATTAATGAAATCCACAAGAAAGATCCTCTTATACATTGTGGGATGGTCCAAATTTTAAGGACCATATTAGAAAACCTATTATACGCGTCACGAAATAGGAAAAGATTGAGTAATAATTTTCCTGACTTCCCCATAAGATTTATAAACTATCGGCAGTGTGCTGCAAACCTTGGTTCATTGATGGAAATAGTGCCCTTATTCGGTTAACCTAGAATTTAAGCATAATGCACTATATATATATATATATATTATGAATTAGCATCGGCAATAAGATGGCACATTAAGATTTCAAAGCCTGCTTATTATGAATCCATTATGGATCCACCTCAACTACTCACGTTTTATAGATTAAGAAATAACCAGTCAAGGCCGAGATTGCCCTACAATTTGTCAAAGGTTTTATAGCTAAGTTTAAAAGGTTTAAGAATGGAGGCGATTAGCCCTCCTGATGTATGATTAGAGGTAGCTCACATTAATAATGACACCAGATAAATCCATTATGGTGATTTTATGGCTAGGAGTTACGTTTGGTTGCAGGTACTGCTAAGTCTCTCATAAAACCATAAGCTTAGCAAACATTTAATCTTTCCCGTAAGAACCCCAGATAGTAAGTGTAAGGTAAAACTTACAGGCAAAATCATAAGAACCATTTCTTCTGTTCCTGTTAGAAATCTCTAATCATGGAATTCTAGAAGTACCCTCTCTCTAGAAGAAGTGCGTCAGCATGTATAGTTGATATCTCTTTGATCTCTATCGATTGCGAATACCAGATGGTATGATAAAAGCACCACATGAGGATTGGTGTATCTTAATATGTTCCATAGATTGCTTCCATGCCTGATCAGTATGGAGGTTTAATGCATGGAACCGCAAGGATATTCTAATAGTCATATGGTACTAAAGTCAACTAATGGTATTCAAGGAAGATATCCAGAATGGAATTGCCAAAGTAAATGTTCCCGATTAAGGAATTCATGGACTTGTGACATAAATGTGTCACTTATCTGACACATAATATGACAGGTGAACTGGAGCCTGAGATTTGGAAAATCTCTGTAACCTCATTGTATCTTGATTACCCTGTTTACCTCCTGGGAGGCAGGTAGAATTAAGATTTATATCCCATTTAAGGTTATGAAATCTCCAAGACGGCTAGTGCCATTATTGAAAGAATCAAAACCCCAATTAAATAAGTTTTGAAAATAAAGAATTCATATAGCCTAACCCTATATTCTAAGAATTCGGTATTGTTAATTAAGAAAGGCGGTTCATTTTGCTTATGCATTGAATACCGCAACCCAAATTAGGCAACAATTAAGAATTTCCATCAGCTGCCCAGGATCGTCGATTTGTTCGACTAACTGTGAGGATTAACTATCCCTTAAGATTAGTTTTAAGTAATGGTTGGAATAACCATTTCACATTGAGATAAGCTTTTCTATAATAGTTGATGTATAAGTATCAAGGCTGCTCTTTTGGAGACCTTGCTTAGATGGAATGTTGAATACCTATTGTTAAATAGAAGATTGGTACGTCCAATCATCAGGATCTGAAAATTGCCTTGGAAACAACGAATAGGATCATACAAATCCATGATCAACTGTAAGATTGCCAGTTTTGGCAGAAAATCAAAGATTAATGAAAATAGCAACCCTCCTAAGTCCTTGTTAAGGAATAAGGTTCAACCAAGATATCACTCTGGAAGGGTGTGCCAATTTGTTAATTACCAGACTAGTTAAGCTCTGAATATATAAAATCATTCGAAGGAATCGAATGTATCAAAGATCAATTAACTTATGAGCTAAAACCTATTCAAGGAGCTTGGCGGAGCTCGCAATGTATTACACCCTAAGGATTAAAGGATACGTTTCGCCAATAAGTCAAGAAGCACTATCACATAACGGTTGGCAGACTTGTGATATAATGTTAAACCTGTATCGAATGCGGATCGACAGGATAAGAAACCTCAAAAAGGATACATGAACCTATTATATAGAGGTTAAATTGGGAGCTTGGAGAGACTCCGGATATGATATAGAAGTTAAGTCCGTTATGTGACAAAAAAGTACTTCCAGCATTTTAACAAATCTCGAGGTCGAGATTTCTTTTAAGGGGGTGAGGATGTAACACCTCGAAAAATCACGTCCAATGATGTATTGACACGTGTAATAAACCCTAATAAAGTCCAATGTTGAATTTAAGGGACTAATTTTTTGAAAAATCGAAAAACTTTGATAATAAAAGGACTGGAAGTGTTAGCATACCTAAAATAAGTTTCCAAATAACCTCTCACGATGTTTATATTCACAAATGTGCCACTTGATGAATAAGTGTAGTCGTTTGCGTAATTAATTGAAAGTTTGCGCAATAAAGGGTTAAAAGTGTCAACATGTTAATTCTTACCTCTGAGTGACCTTCTAACAAACCGGGAGCTTAACAATATTTAATTATACTCTCGGGAATGCCAAATAATGGCCATCTAAAGTTTTTATGCCTATAAGTAAAGTTACGCGCAACTTTGCAAGTTAGAGGGGCTAAAAGTGTCAATATGTTTAATTATACCTCTGAATGACCTTTGTGGAGCCTTGAAGATGGCTTAACGGACTTTAAATTTTTGAGCATTTTTCATGTCCCCTATGTTAAGGCATCATTGTGGAGCCTTGAAGATGGCTTAACGGACTTTAAACGTGTCAGAAATGACATTTATCATATACAGGGACTGAATCTGTAAATTCAGCAAGCTGTTTCTGATCTTAACAGCCCTCAAAAGTTGTTTTAGACCTGTAACCATCTGATTCAGAGGTCAGAAGGACTAAATATGTATTTTTATAAGATGTACGGGTTTATAAAAGGCTGTTATATGCAGATACGTACTCACAGGGACTGATGTTGCACATTCTGGAACAAGTTTTGCTGGTGTGGACATGCAGGCGGGCCGCGTGAGTCTGCTGTGTTCCCTACGCGGGCCGCGTGGGCTGGTCTGATGCAGAAACAGCTGGTTACAGGCTGTTTTCTTACTGGCTGATGTTCTAGATAGTTTCCAATACTCTCAAACATCAAACTAGGGACTGCCCATTGGTTTATAAAACCGGCCTACACTTGTCATGATCTGATCTCAACTCCCCGACACTTGTCGCGATCATACGAAGTCCCGAAAAGTATAAATAGGTGATGAGTTCACTTGATACTTCACTTACATTCTAAATTCTGAAGTTCTCTGATCAACCTCAGGCTTTCTAGTGCTCTCTAAGCTTAATTAGGACTCTTGTAAGTATTCCTAACCTCTTCTAATTAGTTCTAGCTTAGTTAATTAACCAATAGTCAAACCGTCGTAATTTAAATTTGACTTCGTGATTAAATGAAATCCGCTCAGTCATTTCTAGAATTGAAAGTACCTACAAGTTGGTATTTATGTGGGTAACAAACCCTTAAAAGGGTATTTTCAGATTCCCACTCTAACTATGTTAATTGTCGAGTCAAAGTTTGCTTTAAAAAGTCAACAGAATGATTATTTGCAAATTTAAGCATAATTAGCAATGTAGGATGCATGCAACCTGTTTGATCATTAAAATAACATGGTAATTAATGTAAGAACATGTCTCAACATGTTCAACTCGACAATTTTCAGTTTAAACCCGGATCGGACCCGAAAGTCGCATAATTTGACTTTTGCTTTGACTATCAGTTCTGATCCGTTTGTGCATGTTCAAGATCTGCCTTAGAGCTTATTTTGGACCAGGTTTCATATAGGTATAACTCTCTGAGTTTATACAACTTGGTTCAATACTTATCCGATTCATATGCATGTTTCCGATTTATGTTTAAATGTTGACTATTATGCCCTTTTGACTATAAAACGTGAATTTTGAAAAAGTGAAAGAGTAGAAACCTTAATTACTGATTTATAAACTTGCTCCTAAAATTTGACATCAGTTTGAGGTCTAGATTAGAAGTTATGCTCATTAGCGTAATTTGAAAGCTTTATGTTACTTAAACGGCGTAATTAGCGTATAGCCTATTTAAACCCACTTTTTGATATCAAACTTTTTACCCACTGATGTTATATAATAGTTTAGGATTTTTAAAGATTTTTATTAAATTTTTGGCTGAGCATAACATAGGTCTTTAAGTTTAATTCGGGTAATACCGATTTTGCCCTTTTTAGCCATAAAATGAGTTTTACTAATCCTTTTGACCCCAAACCTTTTTCTACTGATTTTATTTATTAAATAAATATTTTGAGCCTTCTGGAATTATAAAAATATCAGCTTTCTTTTAAAAACCCGGAAATGGCTCCAAATCGCCTTTTTAAGCGTTTTTAACGCATAGTATGTGCTATAACCATGTTAAACATATAAGGTTGATACCTACTGATTTTTTTAGTATATTTTGAGATAATAACAGTAAGTAAAAGTTTTTGAACTCAGGTTTCCAGTTTTGACCTTTTAAGCCCTTGTGAAATTACCAAAATACCCCTAAGGTGCATAGTTTGGTTTTAAATGATAAGTTTCACATATGGGTCATACCCTACTGTTATAACATGTTAAATTAAGTGTATTTACTGTATAAATCATACCTGTAGCTCAGATTACAAATAAACTCTGTTAATAATCTTTTAAATGACCAAAATGCCCTTATGAGGCTTAATTTGAGTTTATATCCGTTTTGGGCATAAGAGAAAATATCTTACTGATATTATAACATAATTAAGGCATATTAAATCAGGAAACTTGCATGTGACTCTTATGGTTACCCGTAACGCCTTTTCGCGTCCGGTTCGGTTTATGTAACTAGTTTGCATAAATTGACCGAAACGGGTCAAACATTATCAACTTTGTCTCAAAATCCAGAATGTGTTTAAGTTACCCATATTAAACAAGCATGCAAGCTTGTCGGGTCAAAACCACATTCTAAACCGGTCTTCGCTTTATCATGCGTTTGAACCGTGTCTTCCTTTTGAAAGTTAACCGGTCTAAGCTTAGGCTTAATTAAAGACCCGTTAGAAATCTAATAGGTTATTAAAAACCTTCGTTCCAGATTTAGGAGCCCAGTAAAAGCTATCTATACTTGCTTGGTGGTATACGGCTGGGATTGAATTTATATTTAGCTCAGGTAAATACTTTTAACTTATTTTCCCTATACGGGCTTGGGTTACGGTATATAGAATACCGCTTGATCGAGCATCAAATATTACATCTTTGGGTGGTTAATTGAATAATTTGATCGGCTCGTTTAAACAGTCTTGTTCACTTAAAGCCTTTGGGGGGTTAATGACCATGTCCCGGATATCCTTGGCATCATCTTACGAGATGGCCACGACCTGAGCACGGGGTGTAGGCGTACACATGTCAGTGTATAACTCAATAATGTGGTGGGTCTATTGATCTTTAACCCGGACCAGATCCGGGCTACTGAACGCACAGGTAACATGTAATTCGTTCACAAGATTATATTACATAATTATCCCAAGTTATAAAATGTTTTTGTGCCACGTGCATTCAAATCAATTTTCAACCCTTTTCAAAATGAGTCAGTTAAATTGTATTTACCAGTGTAAACTGACGTATTTTCCAAAAGGTTATGTGCAGGTACTACACGTAATAGGCTGGCTGTCTTCTAGCGTCCACAATAAGTCTCGCAAGCTTGGATGCCTTAAAGTCTGTTGAACAAATGATTCATTTTATTTTTATCCGCCTGTGGATCCTTTACATTCCGTTTGTAATACTTGATATTACTTTATATCGGTTTGTAATATATTTATCTTTTGCTTCCGCTATGCATTTAAATATTGTGTTGTTTGACTATGATGATATCAACTACATCACTATACTCCCCACCGGGCCCACCGGTGACACGTGGAAAATAGGGGTGTGACATAACTGATTATCATCATCATCATCATGCGGCATTCAGATTATCATTATCAAAAACTGAAACTTAAATACCCAAATCAGCCCTCTGTTTTTTCAAACAAAACATTCACAAAAAACTGATTGTCATCATCATCATCATGCGGCATTCAGATTATCATTATAAAAAACTGAAACAAAATACCCAAATCAACCCTCTGCTTTTTTACAAAAACATCACAAATATCAAAAATATATATAGATAAGATGATGATTCAAACCTCTGTTTTCAAGATGAAGATGGATGAAGATGATAAAGCTGGATGAAGATGATGAAGATCTGTGTTGACTGTTGAGAGTTGAGAGAGATATTTGGAGAAGTGTGATGATGATAATGATCGGTGATGATGTTAGTCATTTCATACAACTTATAACAGTCAAGTTGCATTTTTGGAGAAGTGTGATGATGACAAGGAGATTAAACTAAAAAATAATTATCCATAAGAAATTAAACTAAATAATATTTAGTAGGAGGATTATATATAAATTAATTAGAAAAGATTAAACTAAAATAATACTTATCTATAAAACATGGTCTAATATAGTATAAATAGAACTAAAGACCAAAATTTAAATGATATATTATAATCTGATATAAATCTGCCTATGTTACGGGTATTAAGGGATAAGGGTATTAAGGAATATTAAGGGATATTAAGGGATAAGGGTATTAAGGACATTTCATACATGTCTTTAACAAATCTAATCCATATTTGATAGAAGGGTTTTAACGGGCCTACAAAATCTAATCCATTAGTAAGCTTAATTGGATCAAATATAAGGGGCTTTATTGAACTGTTTAATAACATTTGGTTATTTGAATTAGGCCAGGCTTTAATTATTAGACAATATAAAATTAGGTCATGCTTTCAGTTTAGACAAGAAATTTTGAGTTAGTTAGCTAATTTCTATATCAAACATGAACTAAATACAAACAATTTAAATGATGTATTATAATCTATTTCGATGGTTATTAAAACTACCCGTGTGGTCACACATACTGTCTTCAACATTACTTTATAAAGATATAGAAATAAAGACCAAATTTAAATGATATATTATAATCTGTTTTTTAGTATTTGATTTCGATCATTACTAAACCTACCCGTGTGGTTACACGGGTACTACACCTAGTAACAAATATAACACTATAGTTTGTCTGATAACATGTCTATGATAGATGTATAGTGTTATATCTTGTTATATAGTGTCATATAGTGTTACATAGTATTATATGGTGTTATATGGTGTTACATAGTGTTATACGGTGTTTATATGGTGTTATATAGTGTTATAATACACTTCTCACACTTCTGAATTAATGTACACTATTCCTACCCTACTTAACTATAGTCACGCTTAACTAAATTATATTTAGGGGTTGTTTGGTAGCATCTTAATGACCATTCAGATGCTACCTCTTAATTGTTTAAAACCTCTGAATGAATAAGAGGTAACCTCAAGTCTGAATGGTTAAGAGGTAACCTCTGAATGGTAAATCATCACATGTCACATTCTTCTACCTTCTCATTTGTAAAATTCTTAATGGTTCCATTAAGAGGTAGCCTCTTAATGACCATTCAGAGGCTACCAAACAGCCCCTTAGATAATTTAGTATTTTAAGGGTTTTAATTCCGTTTTAAAACCTACTTTAATTATGAGCATCCCTTATAATTTTATCTTTATTCATGGAGATAAACAAAGAAAATTTACATAAAAAAATTGAATAACCACGCTTATTAATTAGTTAAAAGGATACACAATTTGCAATAGAATGCATGTGAATTTATAAATAAATCCATACAGAGCCAAAAAAAGCAATCTCCTAACCAACCAACCTCGGTCTATAACAAGTAGCCAGTGATAAAACCCTCTAATTACTCCTTGGAAGCGGCCCTTGTGATTCAAGCTCACTTTTAATACTTTGTAGAAACTAACAACAAACGTAACCCAAACAATCAACACCAAACTTAATTATACTGCAAACAAAAAACTAAAAATAAGAAAGGATGATTTCTAAATTGCAAATAGACATGAGTTCATCCAAATCAAATACAATAAGCTACAAAGTCATAAAAACATAGATGGGTTTTACATTTAGATTTCCAGATATACTATCTAGTTTTTGGATCTTTCTCAATGGTAATGCTTTATTTGCCCAAAAAAGTGGTTTGATCAGTATATCGGTAAATTAATAAGATAATTGGAAACTTCAAAATCCTTAAAAAGAAAAGAAGACCATACCAGCTTGATAGCAACTTCTCCACTACGTTGAATGTTAAGGCGTTCATATCATGTTTTTTTTTGAACGGCAAATTAGGATCACTGACGGACCACTGGAGTATCATCGTGCCACCAGCAGAACCACCCGATCATATCCATCTCCACTAGGCTATAATGCTTATACACCAATTCAAGAGGAAACCCAATAAATCTGGAAAAACCCCCTTTGTGGGAATTGAACCCATGACCTAATGGTCATATCATGTAAAACATAAACTTAGTTAACTATTTAAAAAATAGTAGTAATAATAATAATAAAAAGATATGACAACCGTATTTCAAGAAACACCCAAATAAAGTTCATGATCCAGTCATTTTTTTTCTCCCTAAACTTAGTTAACTATTAAACTTCCCATCGAAAATATGATCTATCCTTCTTTCATTAACTGTAAACCCCAGACATGAGTTCATCCCTCAATTACAGAAACCATAAGCGTGAAACAACTGGCATGCTAAATCAACAAAACAAACTCAATATCCAGATGATGAGAATGTAAAGCAAAAACAATAAAAAAAAGGGAAACAAATTTACAAATTGGGCTCGTTATCAATGATTGGATGGAAATACAGTACCAAAATAATTAGGGCTAGGTTTATATGCACAGTGTTTCTCAGCGAATGCTCAACGGTTTACCGAAGCCGTTAATTGGTTGGACCAATCCCGCTCCCACGTTCAGCCAGATTAGTGGCGGTGGAGATGCTTAGAGAGAGAAGGTACAAAACTTTTGGTATATCGAATGTTTATGGGGTAGCTTCGATCATGATGTATACCAACGTCTAGATACGTGTCGCATGTTTCCGCTTCTCATCATTAACATCATGGTTGATCTGTTACATTGGGATTATTTTCGGCCTGGTCTATTCGCACACGGCCTTTGTCTTTTTGCACACTCAAAGCGCCCCGCTTTGGCCATAGCGGGGCGCTTTGGCCAAGGTCAACAGACAAGGACTGATTTAAGGCCTTTTTTTATTTTTTTTAAATTGTTTTTAATTCACAAACGCGTCGATAATAGTCTAAATTTTATGTTTTTTCCATTATACATCATTTTTTATTATATATGGACTATACTGCAAGTTCCGGATCAAATCGGTTACGTGTGATGTCTTATTCCGTTATATCGTATCATTTTGGTTTGAAAGCACAAGTACTCCTGTAAGAGGTGTTATGTGTATCAACCGCCTACCGCACATGAACATGACGTGTTTTTTCATTAATTGTAGTATTATGATGTATATGGTCATTTTGGGTCGTACAAGTGCTTATTGAATCTGATTGGGTCGTGTCGGTGACATTCGGTTTTTAACGTGATGTAACGCATATATTGAACAAACACAAACGTGATTATTATTAAACACATTTAACCTACATCGTGAACATATGGGGTTACATTAAGGTCAGGGGCACGATACGTAAGCATTTCGTACGTGTTGATCTGATCCCTGTATAATGTATGCCAGGCTGCTGCGCGCTCTGTTCTGTGTGCTGTCCAGAGTGGGTTTGGGGGAGGCATTGGATAACAACCTCCAAGCTCTACATGTATGAAATGCCCATGGTCGACGAACACAACCGCAACCACCAGGTGAGGTTCCTCAGCTTCGTTTGGCCCGCCCAGCAGAGGGAAAATTGTACAGCTCCCACGCATGTCGAAGGTGTGAACAATCACACCGTATCGTTGGGCAATAAGAAACCCCGTCTCAGGCATCGTCATGTAATTTTCGATATCTGCTCGTCCCACCCCCTTGAAATCGATCCGTCTAAGCAGCGCATCAGAATGTCCTATGTTTTCCGGATCGAAAAACTGCCTCAAAGCGATTCGTTCGTACGTAACTCCTTTATAAGTTGTTTCCGGATCATCAAATATGAATTTTGTTTCACTCCTAACCCAACAGCCACCGATCGAAACCCACAATGACCATCTGGTTTCACGTCCTTTATTCTAACGATGTATGGATGGATCACTTCGGGAATCTGAGATGCGTAGTTGCGGATCGCTATATCCGTCTTAGGACCGAGCTTGATCATCGGGAAATCAGGGTGTAGGTTGATCGTCTGAGGCTGTGACGGTGATATGTACGAGCTGTGACGGGGAAGATCGTCTGAGGCCTCGACCCAAGTTTCTCCCGACGGAATGTACGCGCTTTTTCTAGCGGCTTCAACCTTTCTTTCTTCCTGCGTTTTCAATGTTGGGCGACCACGAGTTTTCTTCAGAACAGCAGGAGGTTTTTTGTTATTGTTCCCTGGATTGAGGATTTGCTGAAACTTTTCAAAGAAGCTCCTTTTCACCTGAGGGGGTGTTGGATCGATCTTTTGTTTCAATTTTTCAAATTCCGCGTCTACATCGATATCCTCTATGTTTTTCTTTGCAGGCTTGAAGTTAAGCTTCTTCCAGAACACGTCTATGTGTGTGATCCGGAGTTGCTGACCTGTGGATGAAAACAAATTAGGTGGCAAAATCATAACGAGAAAGGTCAAAGATATTAATTACCTTTATTTTCCAACTTTTCCAAACGACAGGCACATGGCAAACCACAGCTGGTAAAAAGTTGGCAACCACAGCTTGCACCGTAGGCTCTCAACCCGTCTTCCTTACGTTTTAGTTCCCTACTCAAAAGCTCAATCGCATATATTGAAACCTTTCTGAGAATATATGCAAGCATGGGCTGCTTCTTGTGGTGCGTCATCACTTTTCGGAGGCTTGTTTCAAAGCTACTACTAATCTCGGTGTATTGTCTATCAACAACATGATCAACATACAGTACAAGTTTATCCCGTGTGTTGCGATGACTTGGAAAGTGACTTTTTAGTGTTGCATGCATGCCCTCAACCCTGTTGGTCGTAGTTTGGTGAAAGTTGATAGTTTTGTTAATCCAGCATGATACAAACTTTTCACGGTACGGATCCAACCAGGATTTCTTCATATAATCAAAAACCTCTAAAATTAAAAAAAACGTAAATAGTCAGTTTTTGTTATTATATAAAATTTGAACATAATTATGTAAGAAATACCTACGTTCACGGTCATCTTCTTTCAGCTGTGCTTCAAGGTTTTCCAAGTTATACCTGTATATTTCCTCGGTCGTAGACTCGCACAATAACCAAAAACTACGTACGAATTCTTTCCAATCCTTGTCAGAGAATTTCTTCTTGCTGTTCTTATTAATATTTTGTTGAATATGGAACCGACAAAGATACTTATGCGCTTTTGGAAAAACTTGTTCACACGCGTTCATTAGCGCAAAATCCCTGTCTGTTAAAATCACGCGCGGTTCCATACATCCTACCAGCATAGACTTGATCCTCTGCAACACCCATAGGTAGTTCTCTGACTTCTCAGCGGAAATTACCGCACAAGCAGCCGTAAACGATTTGTTTGTCGACGTCATGCCTACGACCTGAACAAATGGCAGGTTGTACATGTTCGTTTTGTAGGTGGCGTCAATCATTAGCACATGCGGGAAGGCACACCACATATTGAATGATCTTTCGTGAACAAAGAAGACATCTTCAACTTCGTTTGATATCTCATTCGTGCGCATGTAATAAGTGTAATTTTTTCGAGAAGAATGCTTTCAAGTTTTTGAATCGGAGACTTACCGACATTTTTTTCGGCGTTGATCTTCTAAACAGCGTTGTGTATATCTTTCGGAATAAGCTTTCTAGCCGGATTGTTTTTTGTCAGCGTTCGCCAGATACTTTGGTTGGGAATGTCTTGCTCGGCCAGCTCCTTAACCAGTTTTGTATCCTCCGAAGAAAGCCTTCTCGCATACGCGTGACCCTCTAAGTTTTCAATAGGAGTGTGGTTATGCTTCGCCTTCGTCACCTCGATCCTCCAAACACTTCCGGATGATTCCGAAAACCCGATCATCTCGAACGGGCAGCCTATTTTCTTGCTACCCGTTTTCCTCTGTGTAGCTATACTCTTATGCTCCCCACCAAAAGTACATTGAAACCAAATCTTGTAATTCTCTCCTCTTTTATTCGACCTCTTAGTCACAATGAGGTAACCGTTGTCTTTTGCCGTGTCTTGTACCCAACGCACCAACTCTTTACGTGACGAAAAGGTCTGCGTTGTATCAAACGAAAACGTAACCGGGTAACAGCCTTCCTCGTCAACAGACACATCCCCCGGCTCACCATCGTCACCGAGGTCCAAATATACTTGATGTTCAAAGTTGTGCTCGCCACCGTAACGGAAATTCGAATAACCTTGTAAGCTCTGTTGACAACCGTAACTGTCGTTTGGACCACACTCCTGCTGTACAAAGCTGTACTCGCCACCGTAACCGAAATTCGAATAACCTTGTTGTGCGTAAGGGTCCTCCACAGGGGTATTCAAATCCAGCGTCACCGTGTTATCACGATAACGAATGCCAGATACAACCTCTGGCTCCCTCAAGTTGGACGAGACCGGTTTCTCATACGAGTCAGAAATAGCGGTCCCATCGTAAGAATCAGGAACAACTGTCTCGTCAGAATATTGACCGAAAATATAGTTGTTTAACCACGACATCGTTTTTTCAAGAGATGTAACTAATACAGCAAAACCGCGCGTTATTTTGAAGAAACACAACGGATGGGGAATAAAGGCAATACAGACCTTTGATCTGAAATGAATGAAAATGTATATCGAAGTGTCTGTGAATGAAAATGTATATCGAAGTGTTTGTCTCAGAGGTTGCTTTTAAAAGGTAAAATGGGTGAAATTTGGGGTCGAAGCGCCGCGCTATGGCCAAAGCGCGGCGCTTAGGGTTAACGACAAAACATCATAATCAGCTTTATGTCTCTCAAACAGTAGCGAATGTCTCAAACGTCAATCGAATCACCTTTTGTCGAGCATAGCGCCGCGCTATGGCCAAAGCGCGGCGCTTTGAGGTGTGAAAATAATTTTGGCCGTGTGCAATTAGCATGACCCTTATTTTCACTCCCCATTCATGGCGGATCCATTGAATGACCGATTTATTATAATTCTTAACTGGCAGATTGAAAAGTATTGACCTTTCTCTGTAGTCAACTGACAGATTCAATTGTTCATATATGATATATCTCACATAAAGCGACCTTAAAACCATACATAACTTTACCTTGAATATACTATACTTAATCAAAATAGTATAATTTAGTTTATACACTTACCAGATGCATTCAGTTATAATATATTCATAAACAGGATCCTACAATACTAACTTCTCTAAACCTATTCCATCAACCACATATAACTTTCAAGCATTCAAACAACAACCAACATAGATCCATATGTCATCATAAAACCATAACACGCTCAACTTCAACCACACATAGAAATCAAAACTCTTACCTGCTTCAACTAACCATGCCGCCTAGACAACATAACAATTTGATCATTCTGCGTCTTCCACGCATGATTCTCGAAGCAAAGCTGAAGAATATCAACCGCTGCCTTTGTTCGTTCCGCCGATATCACCGTTAAGCATCATCTGCTTCTCTAGATTCAACAATGACTCTAGTTGAGCATCCGAATTAGCAGTTGCTTCCTGAAAAAAAACACATAAACAGAGGATTTCAGTTAGCATTTGAAGATGAATATATATTAATTACAATCAAATTACAAGATCGTGTCGTAATCGTATCATAAAACTTACCATTTCGGATTCAATTGTAGTGCTAGAGAAACGAAAACATGGAAATTTGGACACAATTTGGGGATTTGTACGAACCATAGATGAGAAATTTGTGGCTTAGTGAACAAGCTGAGGTGAAAAATGATTTGTGAAATCATGCTACTCTGTTTCAAGATGTCAAAATCATAAATTAGAACAAAGATTGTTTAGGTTAAAAATGAGATACCTAGAGCAAGATTGGATGTAGAGATTGAAAAAAAAGCGAAGCAACAGTAGTGAAGCTTGCTGCTATGGTGTCCCGGTGACACTGCTTTTCGGTTGAAGGGTCGTAGGGTATTAACATAGAGGTGAACAAATGAAAGTGAAACGGAAAACAAAAATCAATGTCGGATTTAATGCGTATTTAAGGCAGGCGAGGATTGAGATTCCCTGGAAGTACATCGCGTCGTTTATACTTACTTAAATCAAGGTGATGAACGGATTGATTATTGTGAATTTGAGAAGGTGGATGGACATCTTTCAATGTGGGAGATGTATTATATATACTATATAAATAAGTGATAACTTAAACTTTAGGGT
Source organism: Helianthus tuberosus (assembly GCA_030545235.1). Classification (NCBI taxonomy): domain Eukaryota; kingdom Viridiplantae; phylum Streptophyta; class Magnoliopsida; order Asterales; family Asteraceae; genus Helianthus; species Helianthus tuberosus. The sequence continues at coordinate 57,404 of JARYGA010010402.1, read as the reverse complement.
AAATTACTTTTTGAGTCTCTGTGTTATGTGTTATAACTAGTTGAGTTCAAAAGCAAAAGGTTTAACGATCTGAGTCCCTATAAGCATTTTCTTTAACCATTTGAGTCCAAATTTTTAACTCCATCCACCAAGTTTGTTAACTACAAGAGTAATTTGGTAATTTACACACAAAGTACAAGTCTTATATGCACAAGAGTATAATGAACAAGTCTTTAATGCACAGGAGTAAAATATTATATATTATATAGAAAATAAATAGAAGCTTCATCTTTACACATACTGCACATTCTCTCTCTAGGGATCCTACCACCACCACCCTCCATCACCGCACCACCACCATCCCCGCCACCACACCATCACCATCCCCATCACTGCACCAGATAAACATGTAACCTGCTGCTTATGTCACCAAATTCCCAAACATTCATCCCAATTTACAGGTCCAGAATATCAAATTAATAACAGAAACACTCATCATCAAAATTCACCCACTTATTATTTTTAAATTAGACTATATTATTTTTAATCTTTGAATTAATCAATTTGGCAGGCTGTATCATTTAAATAAGACTTGACTTGTGCATTAATAAACAAGTTGAGATGGACACTTCTAGGTTTTTGTGAGTTATTGATTCAGTTGTAATCAGAACTCTATTTGTAGGTCACTGGAGATGTACTCATACACTTCAAAAAAATGGATGAACTGTGTGTTAAATTATATCTTGTACAATTGTGATTAAAAACCCTAGATCTAGCAAATGACATGTCCACAACATCAATTTGAAAATTAAACCAATAGAAGAGAATTGGAGATCATACGCCATACTGTCTGAAGCTCATCAACGAACAGATCAAGTACTTCATTTACTATTATATATGTTGAAGAAGCTACCGCCACAGATGGTGGCCGGCGAGGGGATGGTGGGGAATCTGCAGTAGTAAGGCGGCGGTGGTGTAGGTTTAAGCTTCAAATCTTCACGATGGAGTGGCGGTGAAGAAACACAGGACTAATTTTAGGGTTAATTAGTTTGGTTTATGTTTCAGTCATGAAGGTAAATCTTCTTAAACTTTCCAGAGCTCCGATATGATTCGTTCTTCCTGCAAAACAGCAACACCGTTAGCTCGTTAAGAGGGGAATATGGGGGTTTCCCTCTTAACTAGACTCCGGCGTGAGAATAAGTAACTGCTTTGAGGAAATAAGTGTGTGTTAAGAGTAAGAGAAGAGAGAATGGAATGTTTAACCTGTGCATGGAGGTCTCTATTTATAGGCGGAGATGTGTAAGGGGAGATGGGCTGATGTGCCTTGGTCCGGACGGCGAAAACAAGGAATATCCTCCTTGTCTCACTGGTGTCGACCGTTAATGGTTTCTAGAAGTTCTTCGGTGCTGGCGCACCTTGATTGGAGCCACGTGCCACAGTTGTTGGCCCTGCTGTCCCTCTGCCATCAGCAGATAAGTGGAGATCGTGGGGCAGTTGTCGCCGCCCCCTGATTGGTGCCACGTAGGCGTCCTTGTGTACTCTCTGTCTCTTGCACGTCAGTCGATCATGGAGAACGATAGAGCACAGCCTTGTGGACGCTGATTAGCTCATTCTTCTGCCACTTGTACCTTGTGTACTTTCTGAAGTGGCTTTGCTTCATAACTCCTGTACGACCTTTGCTGTGCACGTAACTTGCCCGCACAGGGTTGTAGGAGCTGAAGGCTCTTATCCAGAACACGAAGTGTGAAAACTGGTGTTATATCTTGTTTGGACCTCGACCGAGGCCAGGTTCTGTTTGAGTAGCCCGCGCGGGTCTAAAAGATTGATCAGCTTTAATTGAGTAAGGAGTATGGTCCAGCGCGCGACCTGAATGGTCTGCGCGACTTTTTGGGACCATACCCCTTCAAGTCCCCCTAGTCCAGTGTTGCTCCATGCGTGAAGTAAATGGTTGGAGCTCTGGACTTAGAAAAAGGAAATTGTGTTAGCCTTTAAAGATGCTTGCTAGGTCTTGGTAGACGACGCGCGTGTAAGTGGTTGTCAGTTACTACTGCGCGCCTATCAGGATTGCTTGTTGCCAGTTTTTGCTTTTCAATGTTGTCGTGCAGCATTATGGATAGTCATGAATGCGGTGCGGCCTTTGCTAACTTCTGTATGAAGTTTCGTAGCAACTTTGAGCGGGAAAAATCTCAAAATTTGAATTCTGACAGGTTGGTGAAAATGTCGTTGATGGCGACGGTTGAGTTGAATGCTGACACGGTGATCATCATACGGTCACTGAGGATTCACCTTTTTTCAGGCGAGTGAGGACCACGCACACGTGATAACCGTCACTCCGAGAAACCCGCCTTACGTGGCGGCTGCTGATTGGTTACGCGCGCGGTGAATCCGACACATTTACCCATCGCATTAAATGCGATGAGTATATATAGTCGACGAGAGGAGAGAGAGTTGCACAAATCTTTCTTCTATTTTCTCTTTTCTCTCTCGAGTATTCATAACTTCTTCAAATCTTCAAGTATTCCACAGCAGATCTTCAAGTGTTTGAAGGTGACCTTCAAGCTTTCCCAGAAACTTAGACGATCCTCATCTTATTTTCATTCTCTTTTTATAAATGGCTGAAGAAGAGGTTCACGTTGCCGATTTCTTTCTTGAGGGCAACTACCGATTGCCGGCCACTCACTTTATGGTGACGATCCTGCATTTTTATGGTTTTCATATCTCGCAGATGAGTCCCATGGGAATGGTCAGGGTTCGACACTTTGAGTTTCTTTGCAGATCCCATGGGCTCGAGCCTGGCCTTCACAAATTTAGGTCGATGTACCAGTTGATCAGGAATATGGGTTTTTATTCTTTCGCTCTTCGGAATGTGAAGAAAATCTTGCTGAATCCTCCTAAGAGTTTCCATGATTGGAAAATGAAGTTTTTCTTTATCCGAGAGGAAGTCATGCCTATTGCGATGATATTTCGAGAATCTGATGAGATTGTGAAGGAGGATCTCCCTTTACCGAAGAAGGAGATGTGGTATGTGCGCTTGACTGCTACACCAAACAGGATTTTTGGAGAGCCGGTGCTTGTCGCTGCTGGCATGCGCGCAGCACAGAGGTTCCGGTTTTGTTGCTCAATGGCGAGGCTATGCCCTGTGTTTTCTTGCTTTTTAACTTTGTAATAGTAATGCCTGATCGTTCCTTGTTACTGCAGTCAAGCAGCTGTATCAAGCCGTTTTTACTACCTTCGGAGGAGCTATGGGTGTGCACTCCTTGGAATTCGGCGAATACTGGTATGAACAAATCAAGGACAACTTCATGTACCCTCCTGCTGGAGTCTTTGCCAATCCTCCCGCTGCAACTGAAGGTGCGCATCTACCCAACCCCCGGCCCTTGCGTGTTGTTACTTCCCCTGGGAAAGAGATTCTTTATCTTTCCAGCGAGGAGTCTGTAGGGTCATCGAACGGGGAGCTAAGTTCCTGGTCTAACATCTTTGCAGGTGTGCTGCGCAACCTAGGAATAGACTCTGATGAGAAAAAGAAGAAAGTGGGCAAGAAGAATTCGAAGAAGGTGACAACCATTGATGCTGGAGCGACCAGCAAGAAGGGCGGGAGTAGCCGCGCGACTGCTGGAGCCTCTGATAAAGGTACTCTTCGATTTCGGAAGAGTAACCTGGAAGATTATGTTGTCCCGAGTGACTCACTTGAGGGTTTGTCCCGTATAGGTGAGAAGAAGGCCAGCGCTGCTGGCTCAAAAAGTTCTGGAAGCACGGGGTCAAGGATCCCTGAGGCTGGCGCTACCCCCTCTTCGATCGCACTTGATGAAGAAGAGAAGGAAGAACATGAAGAACCTGCTGCTTAGTTGATGAGCAGGAAAAGGAGTAGGGAGGAGGCTATTGCGGGCGTCAAAGTGGCGCAGAAGGCTGGGGGAGCCCCTGTGATAGAGAAACAGAGCTAGCTGTGCTCCCTTTACAAGTTCTCTCCAGGTTAACGTTATGATGTTAATACTTGTGTTTACTTTAGTAACATCTCTTTTTAACACTTAATTTCTGCAGAGGCCCAGAAGAAGACTCCTGAGAAAACTAAGGGTGTTGAGTTGAAGGATCCAAAGGAACCAGCGCCGAAGAAAACTAAGTTTATAATCAAGACTTCCAAGACTGCTCCAAAAGAGCCTGAGAAGGTGGTTGAGAAGGAGAAAAAGAAAGAAAAAGAAAAAGAGAAGGCCACCGAGACCGCTGTTGCCACCCAGCATGATGTGGCGCGGGGTCCGGAGGTCACGCATATTACAGGGCTTGATCATCCCTTTGAAGTGGTTAAGCCGATGGAAGCTATGCAGCATAATGCCCCCGTCCGAACTGTGCAATTTACATCTGTCGCAAGGGGGTCAGCTACTACTATTCCGGAGCAGGCGGCGCATAAAGAGACTACCACTGCTGCAGGTGGTGCAAGTGCTGGTGGTTCTGGTGATGGTGGGAGTACATGCGTGGCTGGTGGTGCTGGAGGGTCGATGCCACAAGCTCCAATAGGCCCTAAGGACACCTTAGGAGATATTTATTACAAGACCTACACTGAGGAGGCTCGAGGTGATGCTCCCCACCAACCTGTCTGGGGTTTAAAGCAAAAGGACACGTTCGTGGAGTTTGCTCCTTGCCGTGACTGGTACTTGAACTCTTTCCCTCCCGGTGAAGTTAACAGGCATAGAGCGCGAACCCATGATGGGTTGTGTCATGCTTACATTGTTGGGGAGGCCAACACCCGCGCTGCTAACTGTAACACCCGTTCTTATAAATCAAGGTTTAATGTATCTTTTACAAAAACAATCATGTAATTAAGATTACATATACATCAGAAATACAGGTTTATTAAAACCTTTTACAATTTAAAAGTTTAGAACATAATGTAATTAAGTTCGTCATTTAAAAGTAACTACGAAACGTCGTGCGGAAGCTTATTTCTTGATCGTGTTCGGTCCTACATTGTGCTTGATCGTCCTCCGGTGCTAGAATTTTACCTGAAACTCATAAAACATGAGTCGGATTAGTCATACATAACTTAGAACGTATTTAAACGGGTTCGCAATACATAAACGGTTAAAATAAACGATTTTCATGAAACTGACCCCCGTCGCGTAGCGCCACGGCCTGGGGCCTTCCCCGTCGCGCGGCGCCACGGCCTGATTTCAACAGATTGTTTGCAGCTGGTGCTGCTAATTCCCAGCATGACTCGATTTCACGGAAACGAGCATAACTCTCTCGTTTTTTATCTGTTTTACCCGATTCTTTTTCCTACACGTCCGTAATTTAATTCTACATCTTATGGAGTTAAAATCCAACATAATAAATTTTGAGACTTCTAAGCCTTCGACTCATTGCCTTTTTACCGAATTTTAACCCGTTTATGCATTTTATCAAACAAACATATTTGTTTGATCCTTATTTCACATGCACTTCTTCAAATTAATGTTATCTACCATGTTAGGTTCTAATCACAGGTTTCTTACACAAATTAAACCCGTTTTCGCTCGTATGCTTATTTTGACCCGTTAAGGGTGTTTAAATATATTTTAAACATGGTTCGCTTTCATTCGTACCTAGCTTTATATTTCCACATTCCTTACCAAGTAATCTCCCACCACGACGGTACTTGTGTTGTATTAAGTGTGGAAATTCCTAAACTCCGAGTTTTACCCTTCGAATCATTATTTTACGGCAAAGACTATTATAGAGTCAAATGACTAAGGATTCACATCTTTCGCTTTTGTATACTCATTCTAAGTGTTTAATTATGCATACTACTCTTTTCCGAACAACCTTTATGGGTCGTTCGCTCGATTTAGCGTACAAGGGCATTTTGGTCAATTTTTTATCCTTCTTTTACTACGAAGGACTTTTAAATACTTGTTTGACCCAAAAATCCGACCTTTTAACTACAATCTTGTTTAAAAACCAATATGTTTCTAAAACACCATAATCATAACTCAATTTATTCGGTTTACCTAAAAGATAACCGAATATCTATATTTTAACCTTGCCTACTCTTATAGAACCTCAAGTTCTACATGATGAGTTGAATCATTATACATACCTGACTCGGATCAATATATTGACCCGTTTCGATACCTTGCCTTAGTAGCCGCTAAGCAATAGCGATGTACATATCCATCTGATATTTATTCCTATAATCATATAACTCAACAAACCGTTAGTCGATATTGTCAATGGGTGATAATTTCACCTTTTGACCCGTTTGGTCTAAAGAACCATGAAACTCTATGAGATGATATTTATTACCATCTTATCCATATGACTAACTCCGGTTTACACCGTATAGTCGTTTTGCTTCCAAACTCTATTTCTAACACATGTTTTGACTCATTTTATTTGTCTAAGCACTTCGTCACTTCAACTAAATACAATTTTCATATATTGTGCTAATTTAAAGTCTACTAGCGAATATACGTAATCAAGCATAACGTAACGAAACCGTAGTTACATACCTTTTAAGCATCATTTTCAAACGCGTATTTCCACCGGCTTATCCACTTGAAGATCCGGATTCCTTGCCTAAAGAGTTCAATTCACAATCCGTTTAGAACCCTTTTTATAAGTCTTAACGCATCATTTGCCATAACTATCAAACATGCGTTTTTGTCCGATTTTCAACACTTATATTTCATTTAGGCATTTTAACGAACACCTAACGGGTATAATTTTACATTTTTAAAATCAAGTTCATAACTTGATATTTTTGTCCAATATAAACATACATATCGATTCCATTATGTCAATCATGCATACTAATCTCAGAATCATTTCATAGTAATCAAGTAACACCACTTTTGATAGTCATGATTCTTGTGTTCATCTTATTTTTACAAAACCCATTTATTTATCAATGGATTATCATGAATTTCATAGATTAACCACTAATTCAACATGTTATTGACTAGGGTTTACTCCTAGACATGTTTTCGTTACTAATTTCATCTAAACATCAAATAATCAAACCCAGATTTCGATTTCACAAATTATCAAGAATTTGAGACAAAACCAAATGATTAAATTTAGCATACCTTATGATCCCTTCACCGAGGTGATCACGAATTCGTGCTTGGATTTCGATTTGGGTTGGATTTACCCCTTCAATTTGCTGATTTTATGCTTGTTAGGGTTTGAGATAGAGAGCTTCTTGGCTCCTGTGTTTGTATCGACCAGAACACACACTCAAGGTGTGTGTTTTGGTGTTGGGTTTTTTTATTAATTAAAAGCTAGTTTCTAGTTTAACACCTTTAACCCCTCTACTTTTCCCAAGTTTTATTTAGGGTGTTTTAATCAAGTTTCCTCATTACTACAAGACTTGTAATTAACTAGGTTATTTATTTCCTAGCTATTTTTATCTTGTTCATAACCCGTTTTATTTTTAAGTCCCGTTAACTTGGGCCTTTCGTCAATTTATTTTCTCAAAAGTCTTCGTATAACCTTTGTTTAATATTAGGTTTAATTATTTAAATCATAATATTTACCAGGTAAATTTTACCACTAACGGTACTTTACCCGTCTTTTAGTGTAAACGTGGTTTGATTACCAAACCCGTTTTCGGGGTGTTACACTAACCACCGGATTGTGCGCGAGTGGCGCACAATGGTTAGAGAGCGGGGGGTTTGGGAGAAGTACCATGAGCGCTTGTTGAGACAGGTTAAAGATTTCGAGAAGATGAAGAGTGCCTTTGCTGAGGAGAAGGCCGCCTTTGATGCGGAGAAAAAATCTGAAGAATGGGTGATGTGCGTGAGTGTTATTAGTTTTTAATGTATATATTAAGCCTTTTTAACACTTTTTAGCCAAGTTTTAAATTTATAAAACACGATATTTACTAACACTAAACACACATATGGGCAAGTGCACCCATCGTGAGCGTAGTATAGTGTTGGCAAGATGCCGAGGTTGTAATGACCATATATTTAAAATCATTATTCTAGAAATAAAAGAATAATAATAATTTATAATAAACTAAACATTTATATTATGATCCATCCTTCAGTATATCAAACAAAACTATTATTATTATTTATAAATTATCCAATAGGAAACCCTAATTAAGACACCCAAGTAATTCTGTACAAACCCTAGAATTTTCAGAATTTTCAGAATCAAGATCAGAGCCCCTAAAACTAAGGGGGGGTAAACCCTAGTTATAGTTATCTACAAAAAACGCTGTCAAAAATGAAAATTCACGCAACGTTGACTCACCTGAGCTAGTTGGACACGTATCTACCCTACCCTAAAAATGTTACCCCAGGCGACACGCGACAGAAACACCTGCATCTGTCGCGACACGCGGGAGATGCCAAAATTGGGTATAAATACAGGGGCCTGGGACTTGATTCCTGACTTCAGTTCGACGTAAAAATTCACAAAATACACCTAGTTATGCTCTGTTTACCACAATCAACACACACGGATCACTAATCGACGCCGCAATCAGGGTATTAACTCGATCGCTATTACGATTCATTGTCCGATCGATCAATATGTCCAATGGATGTTTAAGTGCTGCTCACAATTGGGTTATGCTTTGTCATTAGTCGTGATTCCGATGGATGTTTAAGTAATTTCACTTTGTCATTAGTTGTGATTCCGATGGATGTTTAAGTGTTTGCACTTTGTCATTCGTTGTGAATCCGATGGATGTTTAAGTGATTTCACTTTGCCATTAGTTGTGAATCCGATGGATGTTTAAGTATCGCACTTTGTCATTCGTTGTGAGGATTTGATCTCGTGAGTTATTGTAAATGCTGTATTAAGTTACTGACCTAGTTGTGTGCATGTTATTTAAATTAGGTTAAAAGACTAATCAGTAGTCTAAACTCTGCCCGTATAAATCTGAAATATTATCACAAGGTAGCATCACTTTGGAATTATTAAGGTACGGATCCTTACCCCCACTCCTTATTGCTTCATATTCAAATTGTTATAAAATCATTAAATTACTATACCTTTTAAAACTCCTCACGTCTTTGATTATCGATTCATTTGACAGTCCGTTGAATTCCTATTCAAATCATAACATTGGATTTAGCTTTCATGTCATGCGATAGTATTATGTTTAGTTGTACTCATTATCGCATGTTCCAATATATGTTATATCTTGTTATGATAATATATTTTTGATAAGTTATGTAAATAAGACCATTTGTACTCTGATACCCTGAGTGTCGCTTCTCGTGGAGTGTCCTACGAGCATGTTGTTGCGGCATCGACATCATGTGCTCCATCCGTGACGGAGAGATCAGTTCACGGCGTCCCTAGGTACAAGTGAGGTACAAAGCTACTAGGAGGCGTATGGATCGATCCTAGGATTTAAGTTAAGGAGGTGGATATCGGGTATGCCAACTCGCCATCTCGTGTGATAATTATGCAGGAGTAGCTACCTGTGTATTGTCACATTTTAAGTTTGGCTCATGGGTACATCAGTATGATTTAAATTATGAAATTTCGTTACTTGCATCGTATCATTTTAACAATAAAGTTCCATCCGGATATCATTTCATATAAAGCATTATTTGTTATTTGAGCCTATTATTCCGTACTGAGCATTTGGCTCATTCCGTAAACTTTTTGTATACACAGGTTCGCAGGTTACTTCGGGCGGGGTAAAGAGAGAAGAGTAAAGCCTAGGACTAAATTTGAAGATGTTAGTAAATCAAGTCAAATGTGTCCGCTTGTATATTAACCTTAAGTTTAGTTATAGTGTGGTTGTATCCTTATCAAATAAATAAATGAAATTTTGACTTTTGTTTATGATATCACTGTTATTGTGACACGTCAGCCCTTCTGGGTTGGGGTGTTACAGCTATGGTATCAGAGCAAAGGCTCTTTCCTGTAGAAAACTTGAAGATAGTAATTAAAACCTGTGAGGAATGGGTAGATATCTATGATAGGATTCAACTTGGTCTTTTATTTTGTTTAACTCCTATGTCTATTCTTATAGATGCCTCCTCGTCGTCCGCCACGTAGGAGTACTCGTACTAACCATGTACGTAACAACACTTCTTCGAATGAGACTCCAGTTGATCCAAACGTAATTAATGCTATCAACCAGGCTGTTGCCGGGTTGCTTCCAAACCTTGTTGCTCAAACAGCTGAGGCCGTTATTCAACAAACTCGTCATCCAGAACGTAATAACACGAATCCAATCTCTGGTGAAGAAATTCGTGAGAATACCACGAACCATACTACCTATAGTATAGACATATGGATCGCTAAATTCCAAAAACAAAAGCCGAAATCCTTTAGTCACGCTACTAATCCAGTCGAAGCAAGAAACTGGATAGCTCATGTTGAAAAGATCTTCGGAGTTCTTGGAGTTCCTGAGCAATACAAAGTTAGATTGGCTACCTACAAACTTGAAGATGACGCACAAACTTGGTGGGAAGGATATAAGCAAGTCAAAGGAGGGGATGATTTCGACGCTAATCTTTCATGGGTCGACTTTCGTACCATCTTTTATGACAAGAATTTTTCTACCGCTGATAAAGAAGCTTATATCAGGGAGTATGCAGTGATTCGACAGGGGAGTGATGAACCAGCCTCTGAGTTCATTACTCGATTTTCAAGGTTAGCTAGTATTATAGGAGACGTTGCAGGATCAGCAGAAGCCCAGGCAGAAAAATGCAAGTGGGCAGTCAATGATCGAATTCGGAAGTCGATCATGTACATGAAATTTAAGGATATCACCAAAGTTGCCGATGCAGTCAAAACTTTTGAGTTCGAAAGGAAAGAATTTTTATCTCGAACTGGTGATAATAAGAAGAGAAATAGAGAAGGACAATTTAAGCAGGCAATCGGCCAATCATCCACTACGCCACAACATCAAGACCGCAAAGTTCAAGGAAATCAAAACTCTGGAAATAAGGCACGTCCATGGCAACCTAGACCACAAAACTCGAGGCCTGCTCAGAACCAGATTCAGTTGTATGCAGAACCTTTTAGAGCTCAACCACTGAATCAGCATGTAAGCCCGAATCAAACTACATACCCTCTATGCAATACTTGTGGTAAGAGACATCAAGGCGTATGTCACCGGGGTACAGGAGCATGCTTTAGATGTGGCCAAACTGGACACATGATCAAGGAGTGTACAAAGAAAGACACTAAGAAGAATAACCAACCCAATGTTGGAGGAAGAGTTTTCGCACTTTCTGCTACTGACGCTGCTAATACCCCAGGTACTGTATCTGGAACCCTTCAGATTGGTGAACGTAGTATCTATGTGTTATTCGATACAGGAGCGACCCATTCTTTAGTATCCCACTCGTTTACTAAGTACCTTCCGATAAGACCAACTCTCTTAAATCATACTTTAACCATTTCCACTCCCATGGAAAATTCATCCGTAATCACTTACGTATATAAAGATTGTCCGATCCGTATTGAATCTATTGTGTGTAAGGCAGACCTATTTCCAATACATATGTGTGACTTTGATGTTATTCTAGGGATAGATTGGTTGTCTCGACATCACGTAACTATAGATTGTCATTTCCGCCGTGTTATTTTCGGTGATCTTCATCATCCTGGTATTATATATCAGGGAACTCAAGCTCATAAATCTCTTAAAATTATCTATGCGCTTAAAGCTCGAAAATTCATATCAAACGGTTGTGCTGGATTCCTAGCATCGATTAAGGATACTTCTGCTAGTGTTAAGAGTATCGATAACCACTCCGTTGTTCGTGAATATCCTGATGTATTTCCGGATGAACTTCCGGGATTACCACTCGACCGTCAGGTAGAATTCACCATCGACTTGATCCCTGGTGCCGAACCTATTTTTAAAGCTCCGTACCGTATGGCCCTGATGGAACTGAAGGAGTTGAAGGAACAATTGCAAGAATTGTTAGATCTGGGATTCATAAGACCCAGTGTTTCACCTTGGGGTGCTCCGGTCTTATTTGTGAAAAAGAAAGACGGTAGTATGCGTTTATGTATTGACTACCGAGAGCTGAACAAGATTACTATTCGTAATCAGTATCCTCTGCCTCGCATTGAGGATCTCTTTGATCAACTTCAGGGGGCTCAGTTCTTTTCAAAAATCGACCTGAGGTCCGGGTACCATCAGCTAAAGATCAAAAATGATGATGTTCCCAAGACCGCCTTTCGTACTCGTTATGGTCATTACGAATTCTTGGTTATGCCTTTTGGGCTAACTAACATACCCGCAGTCTTCATGGATTTGATGAATCGCGTATTTCACAAATTCCTAGATAAATTCGTTATTGTTTTTATCGATGACATTCTGGTGTATTCTAAGAGTCATGAAGAGCATGAAGCACATCTACATGCAGTACTTGGAACCTTGCGGCATGAGAAGTTGTACGCTAAGTTTTCCAAATGTGACTTTTGGCTTAGCCAAGTGGCATTTCTAGGTCATGTCATATCAGCAGAGGGAATTATGGTAGACCCAACAAAGGTTGAAGCTATTACAAAATGGCCAAGACCCATTTCTGTTACCGAAATACGAAGTTTCTTGGGTCTTGCTGGCTATTACCGAAGATTTGTTGAAAGATTCTCGGTAATTGCTTTACCACTCACAAAACTCCTAAGGAAAGGGGTGAAGTACTCATGGAATGAGGAACAAGAGAAAAGCTTTGAAGAATTGAAGAAACGACTCGTATCCTCCCCGATACTCGCTCTCCCTTCTGGATTAGGAGGTTACCAAGTCTATAGTGATGCCTCAAAGAAAGGATTAGGTTGTGTGCTAATGCAACATGGGAAAGTTATCGCCTATGCCTACCGTCAGTTAAAGCCTTATGAAGTTAACTACCCTACACATGATTTAGAATTAGCCGCAGTCGTCTTTGCACTTAAAATTTGGCGACACTATCTGTATGGTGAAAGTTGTGACATTTTTACCGACCATAAGAGCCTCAAGTACATATTCACCCAGAAAGAGCTAAATATGAGGCAAAGAAGGTGGTTAGAACTTTTAAAAGATTACGACGCAAATATTCAATACCATCCAGGCAAAGCCAATGTTGTAGCTGACGCGTTGAGCCGAAAGAATTCCGGGACTATATCTTGCCTACAAATTCAGCCTCATATTATGAGGGATCTCGAAAGGATGAACATTTGGCTTCAGGTTAGTAAATCTGTTGGATATCTAGCTAGAATGCAGATTGAACCCGATCTCATATCACGGATCAAAGATGCACAGAAGCAAGATGGAGAACTTTGGGCAATTGTGCAAAATCTTGAGGTGGGTAAGCAATCTGAATTTCGTATAGACCATCATGGGGTGATTTGGTGCGGTAAAAGACTTTGTGTACCCGATGACTCCACCCTTCGTGAGTCATTATTAGCCGAAGCTCACAGCTCACCATTTTCAATTCACCCAGGATCTACCAAGATGTATCGAGACTTAAGACAGAACTTCTGGTGGAATGGCATGAAGGAAGACGTTGCTCGATACGTAAGTAAATGCCTCACTTGCCAACAAGTGAAAATTGAACACAAACGAGCAAGCGGTCTGTTGCAGCCATTGGATATTCCCATATGGAAGTGGGATGAGATCACAATGGATTTTGTTACCGGTTTGCCTAAGACTTTCAAGAAGAATGATGTTGTATGGGTTGTTGTCGATAGATTGTCGAAGTCAGCACATTTTCTACCGATTCAGCAAGGATTTTCGGTTAATAAGTTATCCGAAATATTTCTTCAAGAAATTATTCGACTCCATGGCACACCATCTTCCATTGTTTCCGATAGAGACCCACGTTTCACCTCACGATTTTGGAAAGGTTTTCAGGCAGCTTGGGGTACACGACTGAAGTTTAGTACGGCTTTCCATCCACAAACAGATGGGCAGTCGGAACGCACGATTCAGACCTTGGAAGACATGCTCCGAGCATGTGCACTTGAATGGTCTGGAAACTGGGATGAATATCTATGCCTTGTTGAGTTCGCTTACAACAATAGTTGGCAAGCAAGTATTGGCATGGCACCTTTTGAGCTTTTATACAGTCGGAAATGTCGCGCACCGATCTGCTGGGATGAAGTGGGAGAAAAGATTATTGAAGGGCCAGAACTAGTTCAGATTACAAACGAAAAAGTCACTATGGCACGAGAAAAACTGAAAGAAGCTCAGAGCAGACAAAAGAGCTATGCAGATCAAGATAGACGACCACTCGAATTTAAAATTGGTGACCACGTATTCTTAAAGGTATCACCTTGGCGTGGCGTTCGTAGATTTGGAATTAAAGGGAAGCTTAGTCCTCGTTTCATAGGACCGTTTGAAATCCTTGAAAGAATTGGAGAAGTATCATATCGACTAGCTCTACCGCCTCATCTCTCGCACGTTCATAACGTTTTTCATGTCTCCTCATTAAGATGATATAATTATCATCCACTCCATGTCATTAGTTATCCGTTACTTACAATTCACAAAGATTTGTCCTATGAAGAGGAACCAGAAGCCATCTTAGATCGACAAGAAAAGGTTATGCGTAGGAAAGTAATTTCGTTTGTTAAAGTCCTCTGGAAAAATCACTCTGAACACGAAGCAACATGGGAATCTGAAGAATCAATTCGCTCTCTATACCCTAATCTATTCTATCAATAGAATTTTAGTCGAGGTAACGGTGAACCTTGCTCTTTGATCTATGTTCAATTGTTTCTGTTTATGGTCATTCATGCTTTGCCTTATGTGAATATATCTTAGTTATGATTAAGTATGTTTATGTAGGAGATTCTTGTTATATAAGTTAGTAACTCTGCTATGAAAATTCCGTTTCCGTTACTTATACGATATGTTATATTCTTATTTAAAAAAAATTCGAGGACGAAATTTCTTTTAAGGGGGTAATAGTTGTAATGACCATATATTTAAAATCATTATTCTAGAAATAAAAGAATAATAATAATTTATAATAAACTAAACATTTATATTATGATCCATCCTTCACTATATCAAACAAAACTATTATTATTATTTATAAATTATCCAATAGGAAACCCTAATTAAGACACCCAAGTAATTCTGTACAAACCCTAGAATTTTCAGAATCAGGATCAGAGCCCCTAAAACTAAGGGGGGGGTAAACCCTAGTTATAGTTATCTACAAAAAACGCTGTCAAAAATGAAAATTCACGCAACGTTGACTCACCTGAGCTAGTTGGACACGTATCTACCCTACCCTAAAAATGTTACCCCAGGCGACACGCGACAGAAACACCTGCATCTGTCGCGACACGCGGGAGATGCCAAAATTGGGTATAAATACAGGGGCCTGGGACTTGATTCCTGACTTCAGTTCGACGTAAAAATTCACAAAATACACCGAGTTATGCTCTGTTTACCACAATCAACACACACGGATCACTAATCGACGCCGCAATCAGGGTATTAACTCGATCGCTATTACGATTCATTGTCCGATCGATCAATATGTCCAATGGATGTTTAAGTGCTACTCACAATTGGGTTATGCTTTGTCATTAGTCGTGATTCCGATGGATGTTTAAGTAATTTCACTTTGTCATTAGTTGTGATTCCGATGGATGTTTAAGTGTTTGCACTTTGTCATTCGTTGTGAATCCGATGGATGTTTAAGTGATTTCACTTTGTCATTAGTTGTGAATCCGATGGATGTTTAAGTATCGCACTTTGTCATTCGTTGTGAGGATTTGATCTCGTGAGTTATTGTAAATGTTGTATTAAGTTACTGACCTAGTTGTGTGCATGTTATTTAAATTAGGTTAAAAGACTAATCAGTAGTCTAAACTCTGCCCGTATAAATCTGAAATATTATCACAAGGTAGCATCACTTTGGAATTATTAAGGTACGGATCCTTACCCCCACTCCTTATTGCTTCATATTCAATTTGTTATAAAATCATTAAATTACTATACCTTTTAAAACTCCTCACGTCTTTGATTATCGATTCATTTGACAGTCCGTTGAATTCCTATTCAAATCATAACATTGGATTTAGCTTTCATGTCATGCGATAGTATTATGTTTAGTTGTACTCATTATCGCATGTTCCAATATATGTTATATCTTGTTATGATAATATATTTTTGATAAGTTATGTAAATAAGACCATTTGTACTCTGATACCCTGAGTGTCGCTTCTCGTGGAGTGTCCCACGAGCATGTTGTTGCGGCATCGACATCATGTGCTCCATCCGTGACGGAGAGATCAGTTCACGGCGTCCCTAGGTACAAGTGAGGTACAAAGCTACTAGGAGGCGTATGGATCGATCCTAGGATTTAAGTTAAGGAGGTGGATATCGGGTATGCCAACTCGCCATCTCGTGTGATAATTATGCAGGAGTAGCTACCTGTGTATTGTCACGTTTTAAGTTTGGCTCATGGGTACATCAGTATGATTTAAATTATGAAATTTCGTTACTTGCATCGTATCATTTTAACAATAAAGTTCCATCCGGATATCATTTCATATAAAGCATTATTTGTTATTTGAGCCTATTATTCCGTACTGAGCATTTGGCTCATTCCGTAAACTTTTTGTATACACAGGTTCGCAGGTTACTTCGGGCGGGGTAAAGAGAGAAGAGTAAAGCCTAGGACTAAATTTGAAGATGTTAGTAAATCAAGTCAAATGTGTCCGCTTGTATATTAACCTTAAGTTTAGTTATAGTGTGGTTGTATCTTTATCAAATAAATAAATGAAATTTTGACTTTTGTTTATGATATCACTGTTATTGTGACACGTCAGCCCTTCTGGGTTGGGGTGTTACAGCTATGGTATCAGAGCAAAGGCTCTTTCCTGTAGAAAACTTGAAGATAGTAATTAAAACCTGTGAGGAATGGGTAGATATCTATGATAGGATTCAACTTGGTCTTTTATTTTGTTTAACTCCTATGTCTATTCTTATAGATGCCTCCTCGTCGTCCGCCACGTAGGAGTACTCGTACTAACCATGTACGTAACAACACTTCTTCGAATGAGACTCCAGTTGATCCAAACGTAATTAATGCTATCAACCAGGCTGTTGCCGGGTTGCTTCCAAACCTTGTTGCTCAAACAGCTGAGGCCGTTATTCAACAAACTCGTCATCCAGAACGTAATAACACGAATCCAATCTCTGGTGAAGAAATTCGTGAGAATACCACGAACCATACTACCTATAGTATAGACATATGGATCGCTAAATTCCAAAAACAAAAGCCGAAATCCTTTAGTCACGCTACTAATCCAGTCGAAGCAAGAAACTGGATAGCTCATGTTGAAAAGATCTTCGGAGTTCTTGGAGTTCCTGAGCAATACAAAGTTAGATTGGCTACCTACAAACTTGAAGATGACGCACAAACTTGGTGGGAAGGATATAAGCAAGTCAAAGGAGGGGATGATTTCGACGCTAATCTTTCATGGGTCGACTTTCGTACCATCTTTTATGACAAGTATTTTTCTACCGCTGATAAAGAAGCTTATATCAGGGAGTATGCAGTGATTCGACAGGGGAGTGATGAACCAGCCTCTGAGTTCATTACTCGATTTTCAAGGTTAGCTAGTATTATAGGAGACGTTGCAGGATCAGCAGAAGCCCAGGCAGAGAAATGCAAGTGGGCAGTCAATGATCGAATTCGGAAGTCGATCATGTACATGAAATTTAAGGATATCACCGAAGTTGCCGATGCAGTCAAAACTTTTGAGTTCGAAAGGAAAGAATTTTTATCTCGAACTGGTGATAATAAGAAGAGAAATAGAGAAGGACAATTTAAGCAGGCAATCGGCCAATCATCCACTACGCCACAACATCAAGACCGCAAAGTTCAAGGAAATCAAAACTCTGGAAATCAGGCACGTCCATGGCAACCTAGACCACAAAACCCGAGGCCTGCTCAGAACCAGATTCAGTTGTATGTAGAACCTTTTAGAGCTCAACCACTGAATCAGCATGTAAGCCCGAATCAAACTACATACCCTCTATGCAATACTTGTGGTAAGAGACATCAAGGCGTATGTCACCGGGGTACAGGAGCATGCTTTAGATGTGGCCAAACTGGACACATGATCAAGGAGTGTACAAAGAAAGACACTAAGAAGAATAACCAACCCAATGTTGGAGGAAGAGTTTTCGCACTTTCTGCTACTGACGCTGCTAATGCCCCAGGTACTGTATCTGGAACCCTTCAGATTGGTGAACGTAGTATCTATGTGTTATTCGATACAGGAGCGACCCATTCTTTAGTATCTCACTCGTTTACTAAGTACCTTCCGATAAGACCAACTCTCTTAAATCATACTTTAACCATTTCCACTCCCATGGAAAATTCATCCGTAATCACTTACGTATATAAAGATTGTTCGATCCGTATTGAATCTATTGTGTGTAAGGCAGACCTATTTCCAATACATATGTGTGACTTTGATGTTATTCTAGGGATAGATTGGTTGTCTCGACATCACGTAACTATAGATTGTCATTTCCGCCGTGTTATTTTCGGTGATCTTCATCATCCTGATATTATATATCAGGGAACTCAAGCTCATAAATCTCTTAAAATTATCTCTGCGCTCAAAGCTCGAAAATTCATATCAAACGGTTGTGCTGGATTCCTAGCATCGATTAAGGATACTTCTGCTAGTGTTAAGAGTATCGATAACCACTTCGTTGTTCGTGAATATCCTGATGTATTTCCGGATGAACTTCCGGGATTACCACCCGACCGTCAGGTAGAATTCACCATCGACTTGATCCCTGGTGCCGAACCTATTTCTAAAGCTCCGTACCGTATGGCCCCGATGGAACTGAAGGAGTTGAAGGAACAATTGCAAGAATTGTTAGATCTGGGATTCATAAGACCCAGTGTTTCACCTTGGGGTGCTCCGGTCTTATTTGTGAAAAAGAAAGACGGTAGTATGCGTTTATGTATTGACTACCGAGAGCTGAACAAGATTACTATTCGTAATCAGTATCCTCTGCCTCACATTGAGGATCTCTTTGATCAACTTCAGGGGGCTCAGTTCTTTTCAAAAATCGACCTGAGGTCCGGGTACCATCAGCTAAAGATCAAAAATGATGATGTTCCCAAGACCGCCTTTCGTACTCGTTATGGTCATTACGAATTCTTGGTTATGCCTTTTGGGCTAACTAACGCACCCGCAGTCTTCATGGATTTGATGAATCGCGTATTTCACAAATTCCTAGATAAATTCGTTATTGTTTTTATCGATGACATTCTGGTGTATTCTAAGAGTCATGAAGAGCATGAAGCACATCTACATGCAGTACTTGGAACCTTGCGGCATGAGAAGTTGTACGCTAAGTTTTCCAAATGTGACTTTTGGCTTAGCCAAGTGGCATTTCTAGGTCATGTCATATCAGCAGAGGGAATTATGGTAGACCCAACAAAGGTTGAAGCTATTACAAAATGGCCAAGACCCATTTCTGTTACCGAAATACGAAGTTTCTTGGGTCTTGCTGGCTGTTACCGAAGATTTGTTGAAAGATTCTCGGTGTCTAATCAAATCAAAAATTTAGAAAAAGGTTTTAAACTAAAAATAAAAACTAACTAAAATGCTGAAAAATAAAAATAATAATAATAACAGATAGACAAGATGAATCACTTGGCTCCGACTCGTGTTTAGTGTAACCTTTGATTATTTCTGCACTTTTGCACTATTTAAGAGATTATCTTAGTTATTGTAGTAGGCCCCTCTTTTGAAGGTGACATTACCCTCAACCCAATAGTTTGAGTCAGCAAGGATACAATCCTAAAGGGTCGGACTATTGAAAGATAATTAATTAAGTTATTAATGCATATTATGGTAGGCCCCTCTTTTGAAGGTGACGTTACCCTCGGCTAAGTAGTCTGAGTCAACAGGGATACAGTCCTAAGTAGCCGGGTTAAAGTATTAATAATAGCTTACATATGAGGGGATCAAAGAGTTTGGACCCCCGTCATCCAATACCGGTGGGTATTGAAGGAGGTCCTACTAAATTTGACCCAGGTCCTTGCAGGATCTATACACTGAACAAGGCAAGACTCTTACCAAACCGTTCCCTTAACCCCCGACCAGGTAGCCAACATACCTCCGTATAGACCATGGAGATATGAATGGTGAAAATCTTTTATTTTATATAGACAGTAAAATAATGCCAAGACACCACGTACAAACGATAAGGAAGAATCACCTTCAACATAAGAAACTAGTTATTAAAGTCATTAATACATAACCAAGTAAAAAGTGCGAAAAGATTAAAAATAAAAAGTATTACACTAGACACTTTGTCTTCACCAAGTGATGTAAGAGACTTAGGCAAACATGGCCTTGATTGTCAAGAACTCTTATGATCAATCTTGGATCCCGAGACGACTCACACACTCTATGATGGACAATGGATGATGGTGGTGGATGATGGTGTTGTGATGGTGGTGGGTGGTGGGTGAAGTGTGAGAGAGGTGGTGTGCCGAGGGATGGTTTGCAAATGAGCCAAGCACCCCTATTTATAGCCTAAACAGTAGCTCGGGCACGGCCCCGTGTCCATCCTCCTTCTCTGTCTTCATTAATTGCTCTTGTCTATATTAGTTGACCACGGCTCCGTGTCCGCTGGGCACGACCCCGTGTGCAGAAGCATATCTGTACTATCAAGATTTGCCTGGATTCTGCGAATCTTATAGTTGACCACGGCCCCATGTCCGCTGAGCACGGCCCCGTGGTGGGCGATGGAAGCTTCTACAGCTTTGTCTTTTATGCTGACACTTGGGCACGCCCCCGTGTTCACTGAGCACGGGGCGTGTTCAGCCTTCTGTTCTCTTGTTTCGCTTGGGAAGATGCTTTCGGGGAGGTCGGGCATGCCACATTTGTTCCTTTTCTTGTATTTATGTTAGATTTAGCTGCGTTTTTGCTTCTTTTGTTAATTTGAGCTCATTTAATCCTGAAAATACAAAAGGAAGACAAAAGCACACTTTTTCCAACATTAGTACTAAAAAATGGTTAGTTTTATGCCACAATTGATGTAATTTATATGTTGCATTTTGCACACATCAATGGGGCCGTGAGGGCTTAAAGAGCAAACTGCGTGCCGCTGAGGAGTTCTTCTCGAAGGAGCGGGCTGAGTGGAAAGAGGTATGCAAGAAAGATAATCAGCGCATGTATACTGCTCGCTCCAAGATTACCGACCTTGAGGCTCAGATTGCCACATTAAAAGGAGAGGTTGAGGAAGCTGAAGTGGACAAAGGACGCGTTGAGGTTCAACGGTCTTAACCCTTTCCTTCTTTATGTTTTGTATTTGTCAAAATATTGTTAAGTCGTTGCTTCATCCATTGCAGACTGAGTTGAAGGCGCGGGTAGCCAGCAAGGATAGAGACTTAACTGCGAAGGATGTAGAGATTGCGGAGTTAAGGCGTCGATTGCATGAGGCTTATGACAAGAATGAGTCTTTGAAGATAGACCTAGGAGCGGAAAGGGTGAAAGCTGCTACCGCCGAGGAGGCCAAACAGAGGGCCGACGAGGCGCGAGATATTAGCACTTCCACCCTTAACCTAGCTCAGAACAACTACGCCGAAGCTCAATCAATCATCGACACGCTAGTCTCCGACTCCGAATGGATGCGCAATAGAGGAGTAGCTGCGGTGAGTTTCTCCTCTTCTACCTTAGGTTTTATTTATTGTTGTTTTGTTCTAATCCGTTGCCTTTTTTGTAGGTTGCTAACTCTATTCTGAACGCTTCTGAGATGGATACAGCTGTTGCCGCGCTCATAGATGCTTCGCGTGCTGTTGGGCATCGCGGGGGTTATCTAGAATGCGCTCATCACGTGGAAGAGGCCTTTGTTCAGGAGTTTGATACCAATCATTGCTCGTGACAGATCAGGCTGATGTTATGCTAACTCGCGCTGAAGAAGTCTATAACCATCTCTCGCTGCCTGTTATGGAGCTGCTCAGCGAAGCGTTAAAGCACGATGACTGGTGCGCGCAGCTAAAGTCTATCATTGATCCTCCAGAAACTGTGGAGTTGACAGATGAGGAAGAGGCAGCCGGCAGTGATGGTGACGGAGATGGTTATGAATAGATAGTGTTTGCAGGCTGATGCCATGTATTTTTTGTTTTTGACTTTGATGTAATCATTGCGCGGTTGCGCTTTTGGAATATGACACATTATGCTTGCTTTCTATTTTTCAAGTTACAATTATTGCATTGTTGTTGGGAACTTTGGTTAAATTAGCTCGAATAAGTGTAAGTGTGGCTCGTGTATAAGTGGTACTGCCCGGTCTCGTGCTATGTTCGCGGAAGACCTTGGAGGCATAACTCAAGAGCTCGTAATTTACTGAAGTGTTTTCGTGCTAATCAAAAGTTTAACATGCATTTGTAACGTAAGAGTCATGATGATAAAAACAAGGCATAGCCAATGTTTGCATTACGTAACTTAGAAACAGGCGCGAGGCCAACGTACATAAAATAGAAGAAAAAAGGGCGTATAGCCAGCATAGGTAATTAAAAAGGCGCGTGGCCAACATAAGTAGATAAAGGTGCATGGCCAACATAACTATGTGAAAAGGCGCATGGCCAAGGGTAGTCACGTGTAACATTTGCGCAGTTGTTGCGCATTCCAGGTGCACGGGATGATGTGTCCATCCAGGGTGCACAGCTTGTATGCCCCTTTTCCTAGCACCTCATGTATTAAGTATGGGCCTTCCCACTTAGGTGCTAGTTTCCCGGGGCGTTCAGCATTGGAGGCTTCATTATCTCTGAAAACATATTCACCTGGAGTGTAGGTACAAATGCACACTCTTGCATTGTAGTACCTCTCCAGTTGTGTCTTATACTTGGCCTCTTTGATTCGCGCTATTTCGCGCCTCTCTTCGAGCAGGTCCAAGTCTAGATAGCGCTCCGCCTAGTTATCAATCTTGTTGACTGCTGATAAGCGCGACGAGGGGAGGCCTATCTCTGCGGGGATAACCGCCTCAGAGCCGTAGACCAGGCTAAAAGGGGTTTCGCCAGTGCTTGTTTTTGGCATAGTTCGATGAGCCCACAAAATGCTAGGGAGCTCATCTACCCAACCTCTTCTCTTGGTGCCCAGGCGGTCCTTTATCCCTTCGACGATACTTTTGTTGACACTTTCTACTTGACCGTTGCCCTGAGGGTGCCCAACGGAAGAGAAAGTGTGCTCGATATTCAGCTCTTTCATCCATTCTTGAAGGTCCTCAGAAGCAAAATTGGTGCCATTATCGGTTACGATTTTGAGTGGGAGGCCAAACCTGCAAATGATGTGTTCCCATATGAATTTGCGCACCATCATTGCAGAAGTTGAAGCGAGGGCTTTGGCCTCCACCCATTTAGTGAAATAATCAACGGCAACAATTATGAACTTCACTGCTCCAGGGGCTTCAGGGAAAGGTCCCACCATATCAATCCCCCACTGCTGGAAGGGCCAGGCTGTGGACACAGGGATTAGATCATTCTTTGGGCGCAGGGTTTTTGGGGCGTGCCTTTGACATGAATCGCATTTGCGCAACTCTTTCAGAGCGTCAACGTGCATCCCTGGCCAATAGTAACCAGCGTTCAATATCTTCGCTACGACCATGAGCGGGCCCGCGTGAATGCCGCAGATGCCTTCATGTATCTCCCTGATCAAGTAACTTGCATCTTGAGGGTCCACACAACGCAGTAGTGGTCCCAAGAAGGATCTTCTGTACAGGATTCCTCCATTCATCTCATAGAACAGCGCTTTGTTTTGTATTTTTCTGGCCTCTGCCTTGCTTTCAGGGAGAATTCCTTCTTGAAGATATTGAATGATAAGGGTCATCCATGATGGTGTCCCTATCTCAATTACATTGACTTGACGCAACAAAACAGATGGGTTTTTTAAGACTTCGATTTTTACATCTTTGGCGAGATGTTGGAAAGCCGTTGAAGCAAGCTTTCTTAGCGCGTCTGCTGGTTTGTTCTCTGATCGATTGATATGAACAAGCTTGTATGATTTGAATTGTTGGAGTAACTCTTTCGCTTGCTCACAATACAAGGCCATAACTTCGCCATTTGCATCATATAACCCATTAATTTGGCTTGCGATCAGGAGAGAGTCGACATGCGCTTGTAAGTTTTACGGTCCCATCTTGATGGCCAGGCGTAGGCCTGTCAAGAATGCTTCATATTCTGCCTCGTTGTTGGTATTTTTGAAATCCAACTTGATGGCATAGGTGAACTCATGTTTCTCTGGGCTAACAAGGAGCAAACCAGCTCCTGTGCCGTCTACATTTGAGGCCCCATCAGTGTATAGCAACCATAACTCATCTGATGTGTCTTTGATGGGAGTATCAACAACTTCACACTCTTTGATCTTATCTTCTGGGACTTCAGTGACGAAGTCACTAATACTTGGCCTTTGACAGCTGGGCGCGGCCTGTACAGGATGTTGTGGCCCCCAGTTCAATTGCCCATCTTGCCAAGCGACCTGACGTCTCTGGTTTTTGCAAGATTGTGCCGATATGGAAGTTAGTGAGTACAGTGATTACATGCCCAGTGAAATACCTGCGCAGCCTCCTGGAGGCGTGTAGCAGCGCGAGTACTAACTTTTCCATGGTTGAGTATCGTGTTTCTGGATCCGTGAGCACCCTACTAACATAGTAGATTGGAGTCTGAACTCCGTCTCTTTCTACCAACAATTCCGACCCAACTGCCTTGTCCGAAGAAGACAAGTACAAAATGAGTGGTTCTTTTTCGAATGGTGCAGTTAGGGTAGGGAGCTTGATCAAACACTCCTTCATTTATTGGAAGCCTGCTTCCGCTTCTGGCGTCCATTTGAACTCTTGCTTTTTCACAAAGTTGCGAAGGGTGCTAATGAAAGGGTTGGACTTTGCAGCGTTGTTTGATAAAAAATGATTAAGCGCGGCTAGGCGGCCGGTCAATCTTTGCATTTCTTTGATCGTGCGCGGTGAGGGCATCCGCTCAATGGCTTGAACCTTCTCGGGGTTTACTTTGAAACCGCCGTTTGTAACCACAAAGCTAGAAATTTGCCTTCCTCCATACCAAAAGAACACTTCACTGGATTCAGCTTCATGCTCATGCTCCTTAGAGAGTTGAATGTTTTCTCTATGTCTTTCAGCATCTGGTCCTCCTCGGGACTTTTGATCACAAGATCATCAATGTATACTTCGATGTGCTTCCCGATGTCATCAGCAAATATCGTGTCCATCAATCGCTGGTAGGTTGCGCCAGCATTCTTGAGCCTAAAAGGCATCTTTGTGTAACAGAAAATTTCGATGTCAGTGAGGAATGTTGTTTTGTCCTCATCTTCCAACTTCATCTGGACTTGGTGGTATCCCTTATTGCAATCTGAAAAGCATTTCCACCTGTATGGGCGCGAGAGAGTCTATTTTCTTGTCGATTTCAGGCAATGAGTAACAATCTTTGGGGCATGCCTTTTTGAGATCTGTGTAATCAACACACATACGCCATCCCCCGGTAGACTTCTCGACCATAACAGGGTTAGCAACCCAACTTTGGTAGCGCACCTCCCTCAGTATTCCTGCCTTTAGTAGTTCAGAAACCTGATTATTCATGGCTTTTGTCTTATCCGCTCCTAGGCTGCGCCTTCTTTGTACCTTTGGCTCGAAATAAGGATAAGTGTTCAAACAGTGTTTAGTGACGTCATGCGGGACACCTGTCATGTCGGACGGAGTCCAGGCGAAGATGTCCATGTTCCTAAACAGTAGTTGCTTGAGGTGCGTCCTGATATTTGGTGAAATTGCATGACCAATTGTCACCGATTGTTCTGGGTACTTGCGATTCAAGAGCCACTTTTCTGGCTCTGTTGTTGAGGCTTTAGCTGCTTTTACTGGTCGCGCATCTTCTGCTGACATTACTTCTTTCTTTGAATAGATAATCGCTACCCCTGTTTCGGTTGGGAAACCAATCGTTGAGTGGGGTGTGGAAGTTATCATATTCATTTCACCTTGAGTTTCTCTGCCAATCGGTACATCATGTCTCGACTTGACCAGCATCACCATGAAGTTAACGTGCGTGGTTCTTGAATGCTTCCCGTCAGACAGCGTGATGGGGAAACTGATCTGGCCCAATGGGAAGATTGTCTCGTTGCAAAATCCGGATAGAGGATAATCAACAGGTTCGAGGTGCGCTTTGTCCTCTGGATCAAATTGATTGAAGCACTGTTCATAGATGATATCAGCTGTACTTCCTGGGTCAATGAAGAGGTATCCTGTTTCATAGTGGCCAATAATGCCTGTAATGACGATGGGGCGCGTGGCGCGTGGTCCCCCGCGCACCACCGAAAAAATGATCTATTGTTCCTGCCATGCTGGTTCGAAAGGGCGCTTGCCTTTGCTCTTTGCGCTAAGTCTTGGCCCATTAACCATATGAGTTTCTAGGCGCCTGACTTTCTTCTAGCTTCCGTCGTCATTCCTTTGAATCTTGCGCGTTTCCTTGCGCACATTTTTAACCAGAAGGCTTAGCTTTCCGCGCTTCAGAGCCTTCTCGATTTCTTGCCTAAGGCTGATACAATCATCTATCAAATGACCCGTATCTTTATGAAAATCGCAATAAAGATTGGGGTCTTGCCCCTTCTTGTTGGTCATAGGCTTTGGTGCCTTGAAATCGTGGTTCTCCGTCATGAGCACTTCTTTGGGTGTTTTAATGAGCGGAGTCCAATGCTTTTCACGATTCTCGTTCTTGATGGCCTTTCGGTAGCCGATTCTGTTAATTGTTTCTCGCGCGTCTTCTTTGTAACGTGGTCTTTCCTCATAACCGCTGGATTGTCCTGATTTCCATTCATGATTTCTGTTCTTGTTGCGCTTGCCATAGTCGAGCGAGCTTCTCTTGGAAAAACGATCTTCGGTGTAGGAGTTTTTGGTTCAAGCTAATGATTCTTCAGTCTGCGCTACTATCTTTGCGGTTGCCATGAGTTTGTCCCATTCTTTGGGCATACCGTCTTTTCCTGTGATAGTCCTGATGAGGCTATCACATCGAATGGCTTTCTTGAAGTGAGTGCGCATTAGTTGTTCGCTTACACCACCGATCTCCAAACACTCCTTGTTGAAGCGAGTGATGAAATCTTCTAACACCTCGTTGTCTCTGTGCCAGATGTCTGTTACTTCAGACGTATCACGCTGATAAAGTCTTTGATGGCTGAAATGGTTTACAAATTGGGTTCTAAAGTCTACCCATGACGTGATTTTTCCAGGCGGAAGGCTGTCGAACCAGGCGCGAGCAGCCCCTGTGAGAGTCTGGATAAACAGATGGCACCACATTGGCATGTTCCATCCTCCCATAACACCAACGCTTGTAAATACTCGAACATGATCGTCAGGGTCAGTGAGACCATTGAATTTTCCCACTGTTGGAGGCAACTTTTCTTTTGATAGCGGGGCTAGAGCAATCTTTGGAATGAACTTCGAGTGTTCGGCAGCTTCAGCTGGCCTATAGGTGAGGCTGAAATCCTGTTCTGCTTCTTCGTTGTATGCGATGCGCTGCCTTGGCTTGTAAGACTCATGATTTTTCTGCAGACGGTTGAAGACTGATGAACCTTCGTCATCTTGCCAAGTAGGATCATTCGGGTCTGTGTCATCCCATTCGTTGTTCATGTTGCGCGACCCTAGCCGGCTATGAATTGGACATTTGTGTTGGGCATAGGATGGGTGATCACAGTAAGTGCCAGTTTCTCCGTACGTGTCGCACGTGTCGTGCACGCTCATCCTTCTTTGTGGAGGAGGTCGGTTAACTTGCCCTTGAATATTTTGCTGAGGGGGGATCTTGCGCGCCCCCTGAGTTGGACCCGAAGGTGTAACCAAGGATGGTTCTGCTTGCAAAATCGCTTGATGTGCGCTCAAAGACTGATACGCAGCATTTATGGTAGCAATTTGTTTGGCGTACCAGGAAGCTAAAGTTTCGCCTTCTGGTAGCCCTAACAGCGCCGAAATGTTCGGGTTTGGAACTGGGTTTGAAGGACCAGCGACATGACTTACGGGGGTTCCTGTTTGAGTAATGCGAGTGATGCTCGCGCGAGGTCCCCTAGTGATCGTTGCTTCGATTTCCCCTATCTCCTCAGCAGGTTGGACTTGGACATAAGGATTGTCCTCCCCCAATCCTACGTTAGAGTTTGTGCCGAAACCGAAATCAGGAATTATCCCTTGACCAGCCATGATCAAGAGGGCAGAAAAAACTCAGAAAAAAGAAGATGAAGTTATTGTAAAAATCGGTGGGCACCAATGAAGAAACATATAACTAATTTTAGGGTTAATTAGTTTGGTTTATGTTTCAGTCATGAGGGTAAATCTTCTTAAACTTTCCTGAGCTCCGATATGATCTGTTCTTCCTGCAAAACAGCAACACCGTTAGTTCGTTAAGAGGGGAATATGGGGGTTTCCCTCTTAACCAGACTTCGGCGTGAGAATAAGTAACTGCTTTGAGGAAATAAGTGTGTGTTAAGAGTAAGAGAAGAGATAATGGAATGTTTAACCTGTGCATGGAGGTCTCTATTTATAGCCGGAGAGGTGTAAGGGGAGATGGGCTGATGGGCCTTGGGCCGGAAGGCGACAACAAGGAATATCCTCCTTGTCTCACTGGTGTCGACCGTTAATGGTTTCTAGAAGTTCTTCGGTGCTGGCGCACCTTGATTGGAGCCACGTGTCACAGTTGTCGACCTTGCTGTCCCTCTGCCATCAGCAGGTAAGTGGAGATCGTGGGGCAGTTGTCGCCGCCCCCTGATTTGTGCCACGTAGGCGTCCTTGTGTACTCTCTGTCTCCTGCACGTCAGTCGATCGTGGAGCACGATAGAGCACAGCCTGGTGGACACTGATTGGCTCATTCTTCTGCCACTTGTACCTTGTGTACTTTCTGAAGTGGCGTTGCGCCGTAACTCCTGCGCGACCTTTGCTGTGCACGTAACTGGCCCGCGCAGGGTTGTAGGAGCTGAAGGCTCTTATCCAGAACACTAAGTGCGAAAACTAATGTTATCTCTTGTTTGGACCTTGCGCGAGGCCAGGTTCTGTTTGAGTAGCCCGCGCGGGTCTAAAAGATTGATCAGCTTTAATTGAGTAAGGAGTATGGTCCAGCGCGCGACCTGAATGGTCTTCGCGGCTTTTTGGGACCATACCCCTTCAGGCGGCGAGGGGATGGTGGGGTGGGGTGTTCGGAGGTGGCAACAGTGGGATGGTGGTGGTGTTGGAGTTTTAATGTTGGTGGTGTTTTCGGCAGTGGGATGGTGGCGGCGGCTCTGATGGTGACGACGGAGGCGGGGCCAGAGGCGGTGTATGGTGGTGGATTATTGTGGTGATGGTGGTGTATGGTTGTTGGTGGTGATTATAGAGAGAGAAAGTGTGTAAAGTTGAAGTTGCAGATCAAAGTGAGAGAGAGATAATGAAAAAGAGAAAGAGATGAGGAAGATATATATGTATTTATGTAATAATAATAATCTAATAATAATTTATTTTTTTATTTTTTTATTATAAGGGTATTTTAGTCATTTAACAATACTTAACCAAAAAATTCTAACGGTGTTAGAAATTTGGACTCAAATGGTCAGTGGCGGACTTATAGTACAAATAGGGGTAGCACGGGCTACCCCTCAACCCCGTCTCCGTAGTGTAAAAATACTCCTTAACTCCACTTCTGTAGTGTAAAAATACTTCTCAACTCCGTTTCTGTTATATAAAGGATACCCCTGATCCTAAAAAAAAATTAGGATACTCCTAACTTTTTAGGCTAGTTCCGCCACTGCAAATGGTTAAAGAAAATGCTTATAGGGACTCAGGTCGTTAAACTTTTTACATTTGGACTCAACTAATTAAAACCCATAAAACACAGGGACACAAAATAATTTACCCTAAACTTTAAAACAAATCTACAATTGTTAGATATCCTTATGTTATATTTCATTCCCATACTTTATCATATTTATTTTCTTTTCTAGTTTATGTCAAATGGTAAAAATACTGAATTGATTATTATCGAATAATGCATTACATTATATAGAAAACGGAATGCAAACCATAAATACTTAGTGGGCCGTGGACTCATAATAATAAACCTAATAATACTATAGTCCAATAGTTTCATACTTTCATCATAAACAACCCGCTTCATTTCTAAATTATTATCACTGTGACAACCCGCTTCATTTCTAAATTATTATCACTGTGCTATGAGAAACAGTAAAACTTTCACAATTGTTCCTCTTAACACTCCATAGTCCATACCAATTATATTGGTCAAGGCATGAAAGTTCTAACTCGCACCCCATATAGGAAATGCACCTATAATCATCTATGTATGATTGTTCAATTGCCTATTCGGGTTACCATAGATTATACCAATATGATAGAAGACCGCAAAGTTCACCTGATACATGACTAGAAATGTGACCATTGTTGAGATCACAACTATTCCTTGTTCCATGTCCATAGTTTTTTTTTTCCGATTTAACCGCTTTACTAGTCTTTAGGGTCTTAACAATTCAACTTAATGAATAATGGACCTTACAATGTTTAAAACCTCATAATTTATAACTTAATAATTCATCAAACATCTTTCATTTCTTTATTAATTAACAATTACAGAATAATCTCTAAAAGTATATTACAAGATATAAGGTACAACCAATCTATCGGTTCGGTTTTTTTCCGGTTATTGAAAAAGTTTATCCGAAAAACGAACCGAAATTTTCGGTTATTAAAAATCCGAAATCGAACAGTCGGTTTTTGTTTCGGTTCCGTTTTTTCTGTTCGTTTATTTCGGTTATTCGGTTACGGTTCGGTTATTTCGGTTTTCTGGCTCACCCCTAAGTAGATATTAAGGGATAAGGGTATAATCTATTTTTTAGTATTTGATTTCGATGGTTATTAAACTTACTCGTGTGTTTGTTATGCTTCTCTTGTATTGAACTGGTATATTGGCAACAAATAATGTTCCTTGTGTTAGTTATGCTTCTCTTATTTCTATGGTTAATCAGTGACAAGTTTAATGTATACTTAACTAAAATGCGAATGTGAATTTATCAAATATTTGTTCACATGATAGTTTACATATTTACATAGACAAAAACTTTTATCATTATAGTTATTATAATATCTAACATCAAGATTCAAGAATGCTAACCTGTGATTCCGTGATAGTTTACATATTTACATAGACTAAAGACAAAAATTTAAATGATATATTATAATCTGTTTTTTAGTATTTGATTTCGATCATTATTAAACCTACCCGTGTGGTTACACGGGTCCTACAACTAGTTATATTAATGTAAGGTACAATACATCTATAATATTATATTAATTATTTGATTTTGGAACTTATAATTGGATTGAAATATATTAACAGTGGCCATTAACATATTATAAATCGTTCCCGTAAGTTTAGACTTGCTTCATAATTCTTACTAGGTTATATGCCCGCGCGTTGCGGCGGTACTTTATCGTGGGCATTCGATCAATGTCGTTATGGTTCGTTACGCTACTGGTACGATACATGCACTCGGTATAGAAATCAATACGTGTTTTACATTGATCGAAAACGATAAACTCCAAAAAATGTAGTAAGTTTAATACATCGAACTTTTATATCGAGTAACTTTTCTATCATATAATGATACATTTGTTTCGTATTAAAAACACTATACTCAATTTGAGCAGAAAAAAATAGCCTGAGTTTACAAATTAAAAGCTGACCAAATCTCATAGACGAAAATGACATTATACATGAAGATGCGATGGGGGATTGTAACATTTTTATTGTTGTTGGATTTATCTATGGTGGTGTGTCATTATAACCAGTCATGACAAATCCAGTGATTAAGCGCCAGTGAATTTGGCTAGGGTAAAGACGAGGAAGAGGACTCACTGATGACGACTGGCCAATGAGAGGATTCTAGTGGGTTTGACCAAATTGACCAGTCAGGTTGACGCCATTATGCCAACAGTTACAAACAGTCAGTGGAGTAATTATTGACGTTCAAGGGGTGAGACCATCTGTATTGGAGGAGGTCCGTGGACACCCTCTCACTCTCCCACACTCTGGTCCATGTTAGACACCCCCTAATACCCTTATGAACAATCACACTCTCTTTTCCCTTTCCATTCCTTCCCTTCTCACAGGCTCCTATCTCTTCTTATCTATGGTCCATCTTCATAAACTTTCACTTTTGAAAATGATGATGGGGATAGCTCAAGCCTCAATAAAATGACTAAGAATACATAACAGCTTGAAGGGTTAAAAGGTTAAAGGGTTTAAAACACGGGAACTAAGGTGAACAGCAAAAATAACGTGTACAGTAATCAGTCACTTCATTGATTGCTTAAACAGCTCTCCCACAGCCGCAAAAGCAAAGCATGTGCACAGGGAGCTCTCTTTTATCCGCATGTCCAAACCCTTCAACCCCTAAAAGGGTAAGTCCCTCACTGCAAGCCAAATTCACTAGTCAAAGGTTTCTCCTTCGAGAAACCTCTTTCCCTATAAAATGTAGGGCATGACAAGCATGCAAGACACTCTAGGATCGGCAGAAGTTACACCGACTCTCTGAATCTTCTTCTCCCTCTTGAGAACTTGCTTTATGCTTGCTTCTCTTCTTCACTTCAAAAAATACATCTTCTTCTACTATCACATTCTGGGCTGGTTCCTTATCAACTTGGAATTCAAGGAAGAACAACAACAATACTAGTAAACCTCTCTCCACGTCTTGCAAATGTGGGGGGACCCCACGACCTGCGTTAGGCAAACTGAAACTGTAACACCTCGTATTTTCATGTCCAATAATGTATTGACACGTGTCATAAGCTTTGAACGTGTAGAAGAATACTCAAGAGGGACAAAAATTGACAAACAAGGAAAGTATGCAAATATAAGGGTTAAAATTGTCAACAATGGATAAATATACATTACAATAACCCTACATGATGTTTATACCCTTAAACGAATGAATCATGGATCATACGAAGCTAATTGTGAAAGAAAGTGAGAGATTACAAACTACAGGGGTTAAATGTGTCAACATGTTTAAGTTATACCTCTGAGTGACCTTTTAGCAAACCCGAAGCTTTGTAACGATTAATTATGCTCACTAGAATACGTGATAAAATTTTCACCAAGTTTCGTTATCGTATGAGAAAGTTATGACAATATTCATATACGAGGGATTAAAAGCGTCGACATGTTAATACCTACCTCTGAGCGACCTATGTATAAATCCCAACCCTTAACCTGTGTTATAAACATCTGGTAAACATACTAATCCGGTTAATGCTAACAATGATTGATCCAAATTGTAAAGAATGGGATCCTATGAGGATGTGCACGACAATCTTCGTTTATGGCCTTTCAAAAGAATCCAAGTCAACTTTAAAACATATCAAAGTGGTCTAAACTGTTCAAGGCATGATCAAGTGGCCCATACTGATAATAGAGGCCCAAAATTCGTAATATCTAGTTGCCTGTTCGAAGCTTGAAAGGTCACAAATTTTTGCCTTCTGGTAAAGGCTTATGGACCGCAAGACCCTCACCTTTACGGTCCGTAAGGCATCCCCAGTAACAGAAAGTTGACAGCTGCCTGTTAAAATGAGTTAACCGACTTAGATTGATATTTTTCACTCCCATGTGCAACATAAACTAGTTCTTAGGCACTAGGGACACTTGTTATTGATCAGGGATCAATCCTAGAGTTGTTTGGCATGATCTTAATCAATCTTGAACGCTATATAAAGACCCACATTGTTGGAACTTTGATCATTCATTCCAAACTTCACTCCTGAAGATTTCTGGAGCTCAAGGCCACTCTCTAAGCATCACTAGTCGTGCATAGGACCTTGGTAAGCTTCCTTAGCCTTCCTTAATCGTGTTTTACTTAGTTAATTAGCTTAAAGTCAAACCGTCATAATTAAGGTTTGAATTAACGATTAATCGCTAATGGTCCAGTGATTAGTCAACCTAAAAGTAGTTATAAGTTGGTATTCATGCGGGTATTAAACCCTTAAAAGGGCACCATCTGATTCCCGCTCTAACTAGGTCAAATGTCGGGTCAAACTTAATCCGAAAAAGTCAACAGAAACTTAATTTTCAATTTAACGCATAATTAGCAATGTAGGAGTCGTGTAACCTGTTTTATCACTCATATAACTTGGTAATCAATGTAAGAACATGTCTAAGCATGTCCGACCCGACAATTTTCTGGTAAGACTCGGTTCGGAACCGAAAGTCGCAAAACTTTGACTTTTGCTTTTACTTCAGTTATGACCCATATTAGCATGATTTAGAAATGCCTTAGGGCTTCATTAGGACCGGGTTACATGATAATATAACCCTCTGTGATTGGTTCGTTGATTGTCTGATTCGTTTACACGTTTCCTTTAATTGCTTAATGTTGACCATAATGCCCTTTTGACCATAAAACGAGAATTTTGGAAATGTGAGAGATCAATAATCTTTGTCACTGATTTATAAACATGTCCCTAAAATTTCACATCAGTTGGAGGTCTAGATTAGGAGTTATGCTCAATGGCGTAATTAGAACGCTTTTTATTAATTAAACGACGTCATTAGCGTAAAGCCTATCTAAACCCGATTTTTGACACCAAACCTTTTACCCACTGATGTAATATAATATTTTGGGATTTTTGAAGATTTTTAATTAATTTTAAACTGATCATAACCTAAGGTTATTGCCTTGATTCGGTAAATACCGATTATATCCTTTTTACTTATAAAATGAGTTTCACATAACATTTAGACACCAAACCTTTGGCTACTGATTTTATATGATAAATGAAGTATTTTGAACTTTATAA
Source organism: Helianthus tuberosus (assembly GCA_030545235.1). NCBI lineage: Eukaryota > Viridiplantae > Streptophyta > Magnoliopsida > Asterales > Asteraceae > Helianthus > Helianthus tuberosus. The sequence continues at coordinate 22,684 of JARYGA010010402.1, read as the reverse complement.
CTTGATCAGAAAACTCAGATTTCCTGTTAAACCCGGAAATCGCTTAAAACGGCTTTTTACGCGTATTAAATTCATAGTATGGGTTTAAAAACCATTTTTGCCATATAAGACTTATCACCAACTGATATGACATGTTAAATTAAGATGTTTTACTGATTATTTCAGACCAGAGTCTCAGAATTATAATTAATCTCTTTTATAATCTTTAAAATGACCAAAGTACCCCTACGGGGCTTAAATTGAGATTAAACTCGTTTTGGGCATAATGGAAGGTATCCTACTGATATCACAACATATTTAAAGCATATTAACTCAGGAAACCTGTTCGTGACTCATTCGGTTAACCGTTATACGTTATTCGCGTTCGGTTCAGTTTATGTAACTAGTTTGCATAAATTAGCCGAAACGGGTCGAACCTTATCATTTTTATCTCAAAATCCAGAATGTGTTTAGTTTACCCATATTATACAAGTTTTCAAACTTGTCGGGTCTAAATCACATTCTATTCCGGTCTTCGCTTAATCATGCGTTCGAACCGTATCTTCCTTTAAAACTAACCGGTCTAAGTTTAGGCTTAATTAAAGACCCGTTAGGAATCTAATAGGTTATATTAAACCTTCGTTCCAGAATAGGAGACCCGGTAAAAGCTACGTGCACTTGCTTGTTGTGATTATTACTTGCAAAGGTAAATACTTTTAACTTATTTTCCCTTATACGGGCTTGGGGTACGGTATCTAAGATACCGCTTGGTCGGGCATTCGACCTTAATCGATTGGTGGTTAAGTATTATCGAGATGACCCATTTAAAAATATGTTTTGTTGCTTAAACACCTTTGGGGGGTTAATGACCATGTCCCGGATATCCTTGGCATCATTTTACGAAATGGCCACGACCTAAGCACGGGGTGTAGGCGTACACCCGTCAATGCCTAAATAAATAATGTGGTGTGTCTATTGATCTTTAACCCGGCACGAACCGGGCTACTGAACGCATAAGAAACATGTAATTCTTTTACAAGTATTATATTCAAATAATTATCCCAAGTTATAAAAATATGTTGTGCCACGTGCATTCAAATCAATTTTATTAAACCCTTTTTAAAAATGAGTCACTTGATTGTATTTACCAGTGTAAACTGACGTATTTTCTCAAAAAGATTAAGTGCAGGTACTACTCGAAATAGGCTGGCTTTCTCCTTAGCATCAATAAGAGTCTCGCAAGCTTGGATGCATTTCAGTCTGTTGAACAATAATTTTTTTCTATTTGATCCGCCTGTGGATCTGTTTCGAATATTTTGTGATACTTAATATTACAATTTATTCGGTTAATATAAATCTATCTTTTGCTTCCGCATTGCATTTATATATTGTGTTGTTTGACTATAACGATATCAACTACGTCAAGATATCCCCCACCGGGCCCACCGGCAATACGTGGAAATATCGGGGTGTGACAGAAACCTTCCAAGCCTTTTTCCTAACCAGACTAATCACTATCATTGGTCTTGTATTTGTTGCATCAACAAGTTGGCGCCCACTGTGGGGCTACGCCGCTTATTTTCTTCAAAAGACCAGTAGTGTAGCTCCATTCTCTCCAGAATCATCATGTCAGAAAGTGAATCTCCCGGTGAAGTTAATCAAGTGTCACGAACTCCGACACCCAACACTAGCCAAATGTCACCGGCTATGTCCACACCCCTCTCCGCCCCGGGAAGTACTCCCCCGGGAACCATGTTCTCGGAGTTTACATCTTTTCAAACACCGACTCCATCCCGGCTATGTCTACACCCCTCTCCGCCTCGGTTGGCACTATTCTAGCATATTCGAAAAATATGGTAGTGTAACCTTTGCAGTCTATCCCAGTCATTTTTAGATTTAGGAACTTATTGGCGATTTGTTCCTTTTCATTAGGAGGAAAAAAAATTCAACTATTTCCTTAAAGTTGATCCATTCCATATTATAAACTCTGTCACTTCCCCTAGACTGGAGAATAGTATTCCACCATTCTAAGGCTGCATTTTTGAAAAGATTAGAAGAAAACATAATCTTATATTCGTCTGCACATTTACTTATTTTTATGACTGCTTCTGTCTTTTCTGTCCAATGTAAGGTTGCAACGGCTCCTTCATTGCCTGAGAATTCTATTGATTTACAGGCCAATAATTATTTATAAGAACAACCGTAAGAAGCGATTCTTCTTCTTTTAGGAATTGGAGCTTGGATTATAGGTCTATTATTATCGTTCACACTGTGATTTGGTTCAGTGTGTTGTCGTTTACTTCCATTTGCAGATTTATTATTTTCTGCTTCTTTAACAGTCTTGATAATATAAGGCATAGCATCTATAATTCCTTGTGTTACTATATGTTGGATGACACTGTTATCTATTTGGTTCCCGTTATTCTCATTATTCTGGTTTTCTTAATTTACTTCGTTGTCCATCTGAATTGTGAACATTTATCAGGTATTAATTATCACAGAATAAATTTAGTACCAATATTTATACACAATCACACAAACAAATTAATCAAAAATGTCGATCATTGCGACTTTTACTCTTTCTATATATATGTTTATCGGTTACATACTACAACTGAAAAATAAAATATACTAGTAGTTATGCATCTGTATCTATTTTAGTCTATCTAGTCTACTTTTTTTTAATCAAAATACAAAATTACACATATATCTAGGTATTTTCTAAGTATCATGTATCCAATCATGTATATCGCGCTCGCCATGCTTCCACAAAAGCTTTTCTCATATTTGACGAATTATATCTCCTTCCACTAATTCGTCACCATATGAGCGAAGTTCCTCCAAATTTTCTTGGCTCATAGGTGGCATGGGTGCTGGTACTGGATCAGGGTGTCGAAGAATAGGGTGTCCATAAGGGTATGGATTGTGTATCACACTCTGCTTCCACCAGTCGTTGTTCCAAAAGGAGTCTAAAGGGTTAAGGTCAGTGTACTGAGCTATGGGGATTGGTGGGGGAATTCTGGGAATCTTATAGGGATCTATATCTGGGATTGGAAATTGGTCTTCCTAGTTGGGTTCTAGCATTTGTTGGTCTGGGAATAAAGGTAACAGTGGCGGTTTGGCTATTTGGTTTAGGGTAGAGTCTACTGCTGTAGTGGCTAGCATATGGAAATCTGCCAACTGTCTATCTAATTCCTCTTCCCACGGTGGCCTATTGACTGTTTCCTGAGTTTGTGCATTCGCCTCCATATTAGCTCTGACTATCGCTCTGTATTGTTGTAACTTCTTCATTTTCTTTCTTCTCTCTTGTGCTCCTATATTAAACCAACCTCTCTTTTTAGAAGTAAAAGGTTCCTCAGACTGTGCCTTAAAAATAAATATCCCTTCCTCAGTATCGGCTGAGTATCCTAAGGGGTTTGGCTGAGATGATGTTCCTTCATCTTTTGGTGAACTAGCTAATTGACGATAAGCGTCTGACGTACCTTGCTCACTCATATTGTAAATTAACAAATAGTCAAATAATACAAAACAATAATCACATAATTTATTTCCTAACACAGAATTTAAGTGTCAGTAGAACACTTCTTTGGCTTAAACCAGTGGTTGTAGCTCTGATACCACCTCCTGTCGCAACCCCCGACCCCTGCCCGGGAGCGGGTGCTGCGAGACTCAGAGCTGGTGGTATATGTGTTTATTAATTTGGCAGCGGAATACATCAGGACCGTAGTTAGGAAATATTTTTATTAGAGTTAAACACCAAACTTTTATAATAATAAATCATTGGGATGAAACCCAAGTTCATTTGACAATACATTTGTAAGGATAAATCCTAGTTATTGAAAATAAAAACTACTTTTCATTTAGGTAACTTTTATAGCCACTTTTCCAAGCCCTTAGTGCTCTCCAGCTGGCTTCTATTGACTTTCACATTTTGTTACCTGAAACGCGTTTTAAAAAGATTTTATCAGCAAGAAATACTGACGAGTGTATCCCAGTTTAATCAAAACAGTTTAAATAACTCCACAGTATTGAGGGTGATTACAATGTTTATATCTACACAATTACTCATTCAATACTATCCACACCAGACTTATGGGTCATATTACTCATTGGCTAACTCTTTGTCCAATGGTAACGTCTTCCACATTTTGTATACAAAACTCCAACATACCGGTAATAATTGTAGAACACATAGACTCAATCACTGTTTAAGTATGATTAAAACATTTGAAGTTTTTATAAAAAAAGATTTACAAAAAGAGAATGTACTCACAAATAGTGAGAAAAAGCAAGATGTACTCACATTGTTTACTTAGGTAAAACTAAAGCTTCCTGGTGTATCTCCTGGTTATTATCTATTAAAATTAAACAATGCACACGTGTAAGTAAAATAACCCAAATCACATTAACCGTATAACTCGAGACATAACTCTAATGACTGAGTCAGGCAGAGCCTTGACATGCATTACGTAGTCCTAGATCAATCGGGTGTAACACGAGACAGAACTCCAACGACCGAGTCAGGCAGAGCCTTGACATGCGTTACGGAGCCCTAAATCGATCGTGTAGGGTAACAGCAGGGTTGTAATACTTACAACGAGGCAGAGCTTTGCTTTATAGGGGTATAATACCCGAGTATAATTTCTACTAACAGAAAGTTTGAGAGTGATTTTGATTTTGAACGATTGAACAAATGAGCCTGAAGCACCTATTTATAGGGCTGATCCGGCAGCGAGTCGCGGCCCGCGTAAGGTTTGGCTTCGACCTTCGCGGCCCGCGAGGAGACGTGTTGTGACAACTGGCACAAAACCGGTAATTTCCGTACAATTTAATTAATACTTAATGACTACAATTATGTGCTTAAATGTCAACATTATCTGGTTATATGCTATACATGTGAATTCATGCACGTTTTATACTACAAGAAATTTGCTTTATGCATTAATGATAGCGGTGCGTCAAAAATACTAGTAAACTCACCGGTAAGACACATTGTGTCAACAATTCTGCAGAAAGCAGTCAGACAATAGAATTGGAGCCTAGGTGTAGGTCCAACGTCAAGAATACATTAAAACCCAAGAGTATATACAAGGGTTAACATATAGACTTTCCGGAAGCTAAAATATGCACTAAAAAGCACCCAAAACGCACTTTAAATGCAGAATTCTGCACAAATCAGCTATAATCAGCTTTTTAACATATAAATATTATGCAAAATTCATGTTTTATTATCCAAAATACCATCCTAAGTGTTGGGAAGGGTACATAAATGACACTAAACGGTGCAATTTAGCACTTTAACGAACCGGTATTTAACCGAACAACCAGACATTACCCGGAACATCAAAATATTACTAGAAGCATTGTTTTAATGTTTCTGCACTAGTTATGGTCCCCGAACACCATAACACCCCTTATAACATAATAACACATCAAGTCCCTAAAAGTTACACTTGTAAACTAACTTGTTATTGAAATTAGAGATTGGAAAGTTGCACTTTACCCCCCCCCCCTATATGTTCACGGTCACAAAGGGGTGTGGACCCACCCTTGATCTTGTGTGATATTGCAAGATCTTACTTGATCTCATGAGATTTTATATGATCTTTCTTTGATTCTTTGTGATATGGAAATCTTGCTAACACTATATAAGAACATCATCACTCCATCTTCACAAACACCACAACTCTCTTGCTCTCTCCCTCTTCCTCTCGGCCTAGAAGTGCCGCCACCACCACCACCATATTCAACCACCATTCATCCAATTTCAAGCTCATTTCAAGTGTTAGAAGGTGTCTTGTGGAGCTTGGTGCTTGAAAAACCTTCATCCATTGCTTTCACACACCATTTTCATCATCTTTTCTTCAAGTGATCTTCCCTAGCTTTTGAGCTAGTTATAAGCTTCTTGTTACTAGTTTTTACTTCTCATTTTGTTGGTTAAAAGTTGTAGTATATTGTTTATCACAAGAACACTAAAAGACTTAAACAAGAATCATGAACATGAAGCTTAAAAATGATGAAGCCTTGTTGAAATAATGTTGTTAAGTATATGTATGATACTTGTTGTTGTTATTTGAGATTATGATGTTGATCATCATAAGGAGCTTGTTAAATTGTGATTAAACACATGATCTAACAAGTTAGAGGATGATTATGAGCTAACACAAGAAGATCATCCTCATGCATGAACATGAACTTGAATAATAAGTTGATTTCTTGAAAAATAATAAATAAAGTGAGCTAGTAAACTTATAGATTCAAGATTTATGAATGATTTTCCAAGAAAACCAAGTTCAAAAATATGATTTTTAGTAGAACTTGATTCCTACTTAAATGTACACTATTTTTGGTGAAGAAATAAGTGTAAGAACACTTTATTTACAAGAAGAGTTCAAAAGAATAATTTTTGTAGAATATGTTTGCAAGTTGTAAACACTTAGTTTCTTTAAGAATGAGATTTTTAAAGGGATAAACCTACTAAATAACATGGTAAATTACTACAAGTTTTTACAAAAACTTCAAGTTCATGATATAGTATAATATACTTGATTTTGACACTCGGTAAGTGTTGAATGAGTTGTTGATTGTTGTGATGATTTTAAAAGAAAATAAACACATGTTTTGAAAACATGGGAAACCTCCATTTTTAGGGGAAACCATGTCAAAATTTCTATAAATTTTGACACTTAGAAAAATATAAGTTTTGGCGAAACTTATTCCCTAAAAATGTACTTAAAAATATTTACCAACGTTTCCCTAATTTTTATGTAAACTCCAAGTTAAGAAATGATGATTTCTTCAAGATAAAAATTGATATTAAGTATGTATATTTTTGAGGAAAATATATATATTTATTGATCACCAAATTTTGTGCTACGTGTAAGTAATATGTATTGTGTGTAATAGTGTATTAGGACTTGAAAATACACTAAATACTCCTAAGGAGTGAAAATACAAAAATACACATACAACATGCTTAGACAAATACAAGAGAATATATTTATGAAAATATATTACTTGATAGATTAAATAACTTGGACAAGTTATGAACATGAAATGAAGTTTTGGACAAAATAAATAACTCGGGTGAAAAATACAAGAAACTTATATTTATTTTTGAGAAAATAATATAAGTAAGATACATAGTTAAAAATATAAATTATTTTTAACACAGAAAGAAACAAATACATAAAAGATGGTGACTTGTACTTGTGCGATACAAGTCTAGTGACTAACGTTAATAAAACACGTATAGGTCACGACGCTTTATAAGCAAACCCGGTGAAGTTTACGGCGCAAGAAACGCAAAGTTGTGAGTTCATGCTCCCCCTTTTCTTTTAAACTGTTTTCAGATTTATAACTTCGGGAGTGAAGTACATGTTACTAAATGTTTACAGAAAAGTGAGATTATGTCTCCACTTTTAAACTTTACATACTTTTTAAACTTGGGGAAAATACATGTGTTATGGTATAATGGATACAAGAAATGAGGAATGATACTAGAAATAGTGTCACGAATAGGGTACCAGAAGCACCATTAATCGTGTACATACTAAGACCGCAGAACAAAAGTCTAGATCTAATGGGTTTTCGGGCAGCCACACTCTTGGTGAAAACTAGTACCAAGTAGTGCTTTTGTGTCTCCGTCGTGAATCGACAACTAGAAAAATGCCTATGGTTTGGATTGCTTCCTATGTCGTGTCACATGTTAATGGCCTTGCAACCCATTAACAATCTTGAAATATATACAGGAATACTTGAGTTATACAAATTACATACCATGTTTTCATACAAAGTATACAAACATTTAATACAGAAACTGCATGAATTCACACCAACATTATATTGACGTTTTTCCAAAAACTCATATGTATTTCAGGTAACTAAAGTGGATGTGCGTGCGGTCTTACTCTTGTTCATGGATGTCGTTTATGTTTATCTTTGAATAATGTTATAACTTTTCAGACAATATGCTGTCTTGTGATGTAAACACTTAAACCATGTTTTTAGTTATGTAATGTTTGGCATTTGAAGTTGTTTTTACGAGCATGTAGTATGTTTACCAATCGTATGCAATGAAAACCTTTCATGATCACACCTCGTGCTTCCGCCTTAGAAAGGGGTGTGACACGTGTGTCGACTATAGCTTTGGCCAGTCATTAGCCTAGCCTTGCTGAGTCACCAGCCACGTGGCGCTATGTAGTGTCGAGCAAGTCAACTGGCTCGCTCCCCGCGAAAGTCACAAGGGTCTGGGTCTGGGTCGCGGCCCGCGAGCCCCTTGTATGCTTGTTTTTATTTGATTTTTATACATATAAGGGTATTCTGGGTTTGTTTCTCTCATAGTATATTAGGAATGTTTAGGGTCACGTTTAAGTGTTCTAGGAAGGTTGTTATACCAAACAAAGCCAGGTTGATATTAAAACCGAACTTTTATGTAAGACCCTAATTCGTATTTGACAAAAAGTCGCAGCGGAAAAATCGTGCCATAAAATTTCTTCTATTACAAACGTCTTGACTTACTTGAAAGTTCGTTTTAATATGTATCTTTTACAAAGATAAAGCATAAGTCCTGTTTACTAATAGTACATACTCAATTATTCCCGTACAATCTATCTTGCGACTCGGTCTTCGATCTCTAATCCTTGTGATAATCGCCCGCTATTCGTACAACCTGCACTCACCACATACATTCATCACATTGGCACACATTATATAAACAAGATTCATTCGCGTACACTTCACATTTCGTCATCTTTCAAACTTTAAGCATTTCATCTGCGTATCCATTTCCTGGTGAGGCTTCAATAATGTACCTAATGTGGGGTAAAATACACATATTTGTCCCGTGTAAATTGTATAATTTTTGTATAGTTTTTATTTGTTCTTTTTAGCTTTTAGTGTATATTATATTATTTTGTGTTTTGGCAGGTTTTGGTGCAAATGGAGTGAAAACTATTAATATGGAAATGATCAGCCAGTTGGGCAGAATGAGGTGCTAGTGACCGAGTCAGAATTGCAGCTATTTTCTTTGAGTAGAAAAAAACCCACTATCGTTATTCTATAAATTAAGTTGGGGTTGGTTCAACGAGTTTACAAGTTGGAATGAATTAATTCTATCATTGAGCTCATGTCAAAAGTCTAACGGCATGGATCTAAAATATAAGGTAGTATTTATCAAAGAAAGGAATCTTGGAAATACACAGTAACAAAAGTACATGAATCCCCCAAATCACAATAATGCCATCGCCATATGTTTGCTGTTTGGGTTGATAAAAGGATCGTGTAGCAGGCCCAAATACCCTTATAATTCAGCATGAAGCCCAAGTCCAGAATGTTGTTTTTGAATCAAACGATAATGCGAATACCTTGACTGATATTTATATACATCGATTTGAGAGGCGGCCCGGTTAATGTTTTGAGGACCAATCATCAAGCAACATGAGAATGAACATACATTAATTGGGCCGAACCCAATATGTGAAAAAAAGAATTACTTGGACGGCAGCAAATAAAGGTGGTTTTTTCGAAAGTCAACAGGAGAGCCGCACATCAACATCAGACGCACGAAGTCAGCCGGACTAATTTTTTTTGGAGAATATTGACAAGGGTTCAAGGCTAGAGAATTATTGGGATTGAAAGAGGGAAGCTTGAGAGTCAAAGAATTTACGGGTTCTTTTATTTTCTAGTTTCTTTTATTCTATGTCAATGAATTCTTGTTCGAGACTTTGTTTGATTGTTTTTAAGACCATGTTTTCTAGCTAAACCTTTCGTTGCCACCTAGACTTAGTTGAATGGATTGATTAATGTTTTTACCGTTTTTGTTGATTGCATGAATATTATGGGTTGATTGTGTTTAGTAAGCGGTTTGAATTAATGATTTGATGTATATGCGTACTTTAATTTGGTTTATTATTGTCAATTGCTTCGTATGATTCTTAGTGACGGTCTTTATCACAACATAGAGTCATGCTAGGGTTTAGATCTTGGTGAGTGTCTATATCACGTAATAGATCTTAATTCTTTAGGGTGGAATTGGCCAATAACCCCTAGAAGTAATTGTTAGTAATTTGCTAGGTTTTAGTGTTCTACTAGTCCTAATACCTGGGAAGTGAGGGGCTATTGGTAGGTCTTACCCGGCGAATTGCTTTAGATAGGCCTTGGGAAAGGTTATGTCTTGGTTTACCTGTCGGTCTCATTAGTCTATCAAGTCAAATTAATTATTTCAAACTACCCTAGATCTAGGATTGAGAAAGAATAGGTCAATATTAGGGTACTTACACAATAATTAGACAACTGGGAAGGCGTCTAATAACCGGTAGAATTAACGGCCTAGGTAGTGCCACAGGTTTCTCCTTGAGAAGGGTCGAGGGGCCTCGATGGTTCTTAATAGGTTTAGTATTTTAAGATCCCGGTTCCATAATTCATGCATTTAACTTAATTGGTAATCTCTTAAAAACAATCCAGGATTCTAGTCTAGGTGGTCCTGTTCTCATATAAGAAAAGTCCCCAGTCTTCGTTCGTACTTAGTCTAGCTCTAGTTAATTAATTAGTTTAATATAGATTTCCTAGTTTTTCAGTAACCCCCCCCCCTAAACAATTAAACAGTTTTAGTCGTGTCTGTCAGTGTCTATTAGAGTCTAGTTTGCGTGATACATAGAGTCTCAGGGTTCGATACTCGGACTTGCTTAGGCTATACTACATTGACCGGTACACTTGCCGGTTGTGTGGTTTAGGTTTTAGAGAGTCCTAGTCTATAAATTTAAAACTTAGAGTGTCTAGTCTAGCGAGTCTAATTTAGTTAATTTTTATAGTCTGTTTAGCACACATCAGTACCTGCATTACTTTTCATTCTCAAGGTACACCATTAATAACGTTAACCCTCAACATGTCTAAATCATGCATACATACTTACTTACAAACATACATACATACACATCTACATACGTACATACGTACATACGTACATATCTTTCCTACAACTTTACTTACGTGCATACACTCATACATGTCTTTATACATACATACATATACATCTCCATACGTACGTACATTTCCTACATCTTTACATACATGCATACGCTCGTACATATCTTTATACATACATACATACACATCTACATACGTACAAACCTTTCCTACATCATTACATACATGCATACACTCGTACATATACACTCGTACATATCTTTATACATACATACATACACATCTACATACGTACATACCTTTCCTACAACTTTACATACGTGCATACACTCATACATGTCTTTATACATACATACATACACATCTCCATACGTACGTACATTTCCTACATCTTTACATACATACATGCTATCATACGTACCTTCATATATACATAAATACGCATCTACATACACGTACCACATCTTGCATACCTCTTACATACTCATACGTTATTTACATGGGACTTAAACTTTGATTTATAGCCCATAAACATCTAAAGATTGATGCGTGGTTAAAAACCGGTGCTCGTAATCATATAACTTTATGTTTTTATATGAGTCTTAATCTTGAATGGCCTACTTTTAATTAGATTTGCGTTTATGCAGGTTTGATGGAGTATAAGGGCTTTTCGGGAGCTTTACGAATCATCAGGTCGAAAAACGATGTACCGGGATGCGTTAAGGATCATTCGGAAGTGCAAAACAAGGAAAACGGAGAAGAGGGCTAGACAACCCGTCGGCGACGGGGTGGGGACCCGTCGGCGACGCCCTCTTAAAACGCCCGTAAGCCAATTTCCCCGTATCCAGTTAATTAGGCCGTCGGCCGGAAATGTGGTTTTGGGAGCCCGTCGGCGACGCCCTCTAGAAAAGGGACTTTTCTGCAGTTTCGTTTCGTCGTCCGTACGTACTAAAACGCGCATAACTTTTGAACCGTTTACCCGTTTAACCTCCTGTTTCTTCCTACATGCTTGTAAATTCACATTCTATCATATGAACTTAAAATCCCACATCCGGATTAAGGAAATTCTTAACTTACACGCTATCGGCTTATTATTCATTTACGATTATTCGACCCGTTCATGTTTTCATCAAACATTTCATTCGTTTTTAGCCCAAAACTTACACGAACCTTATAACCATAATACTTTTACATTATCCGGGGTTTCGTACTTGGGATTTATGCACCCGATACCCGGTATGCGTTAAGCTTATTCATTTCATTCATTTATACAAAAACAAACTTGGTTAAAACAATTTCAACTTGCTGAATTGATTGTCCATTAACCATAACTTACAACCGGGTATTCATACTATTAATTTACGCCTCTAATTATTGATTAGCGTGCTTATGTACCATTCCACCCATACCCGGTTATAGCACCGTATTCAATACTTATGCAACCCTTCCGGTATAGTAATAAAACCACATTTTGACCCATTACATCTACTTAGCGAAAATCATCGATTTCATATGAACCATCTTTATTTGTCCTCAATTATCATACTTAATTAACTAGCACATAACTTTACGTAAACAACTAAGAAGTGATTACGGAAATCACTTACCTCGTGCGTCCGAGTTCGTGTCCGTTATCTTGCCTCCTTTTGACCCGTTAGCCTTTCATGCTTGAGTCCTTCTCGACATGATTCCTATACTTTCATGTCACCAAATCACATTCACATTAGCATACACAATTGTACATGTTAACGATCATAATAATCGCATATTTCACATTTGACTTTCTTTAGTCACAACTAACAAGCATATGACATATAATTCAATTCATATCCTTTCAAACTCATGAAATTCATCATGTAATCACAAATAACGCATATTAACATAACATGTACCATACAACTTCCTATAATTCTACCTTTATGACAACAAACCAAATCATGCTTCTTATGCGTAGTTGACCTTCAAAAGTCAACAGTTCATTATACAAACTTTCGGCTTATCCTCATGTATCCGTATCATCATATCAACTACACGCATGGGGTGTACCGTATCTTCAAGCATAGAGTACAAACTCCTAATACATGCTTCTACCATATCATAATAATCATTCAAATTTCCACATAAACTCCATCTAAAACACACTTCACATATTAGTTAGCTAACAACTACTTCATTATCACTTTCTAAACTTATTTACTCACAACTTGCATATAATTCCACATTTAATTGTCACTTAAGCATTTCATCAAACACTTTATGTGCGTACACCTTTTAATGCACAATTTACAACTAATTTATGCATGATCTTCCAACTTCATGTATCATTCATCAAATACTTCCTACTAATCATAAAGTATCATTCACATATAGACATTAACACGACAAAATCTCTAGTTCTTCCTACTCATTCATACTAAATCATAAACCATCAAAACCCCCAAGTTCTTGAACATGGGTTCTTTCATTAAAACTCTTAATTGAGAAGATTAGATCATAATTGACACTAAATTATTGCATTCATACTCAAACCCAACCACTAAACACCTCCAATTTACCCAATCGGGGTTGATTCATCAAAACCCACCAAAACTTTCAACTAAGAAGGTTCAAGAGGTGAATTTGATACTTACATGATGTTTATAAAGTGATGAACACCTTGGAATTTACGGATTTCCATGCAATTTCTCAAACCATCTTCTTTTTCTTCTTCTTTTGATTCACAAGAACACACACACATGTGTGTGTGTGTGTCGACATAAGTGTCTGCCCAAATGGGCTTCCCCTTTACCTCCATCACCTAATGAAAATATCTTCCAATTTACCCATATTTAGCCCTTGTAGTTTAGGGTGGTAATTGTTTAGTCACAAAACTTTTATTACAATTATCTAACTTGTATTTATAACCAAGTTAAATAACATATATATCACATTTTATTTCATATTCCGTGAAATCATATTAGTGAGTTAAACGTTTGGGTTTTGGGGTGTTACATTTTATCCATAAAGATTTCCCTAAACATTAACACATAACGATAAAAAGTGGACTCAACCAATATGGTAATGATCCATTGACCAAAGAAAAAAACCTTTAAACATTCGAGTTTAGAAAAAGTTGATCTAATAACGGGGTGGTGGTCATTGGTAAAGACAAAACCTTTAAAAAACCTAAGGAAGGGGATGTATTGGGTTCAAATCCCACATAAGACACGAATAAAGAAATTTACCATTAAAAAAAAGTTGATCTTAGCTTCAACCCTATACGGATTAAAAGAAATTTGCAGTTAAAAAGAAAGGAATAATGAATTTTAATAACCTAAACTATTGCCCATTGACCGGCAACGGTCCTAACTTCAAAAATTCCCACTGGCGGTCTCATCTTTTCATATATTGGCCTTCAATGTATCTTGACTAACAGAACGCTAACGCCGTTAGTATCCGGTCGCCGGAAAAACGTTTTTGGCAGGAAAACTCCATTTTGACTGGAAAACTCCACATTTTCGTCTCAAATTTCTTTGTAACCTTATTACGCACCTTTAGAAACCCTTTCTAGTAAAAATCGCCAATTATTAAGGTCGCTGGAAAAACTAATTTTTCGCTGGAAAACTTCTTTTTGGCCGAAAAACTCAACTTTTTAGCCGGAAAACTCAAAGTTTTCATCCCAAACCTGTTTGTAACCATAGATCGGACCTTTATGAACCCTTATTCGGCCAAAAACGTTTTTCCCGCAACCGGAGACTAACGACGTTAGTGTTATGTTGAAAACCAATATGTGAAAAAAGATGGACAGCCTGTGAGAATTTTTGAAGTGGAACCGACAATAGTTGAGAATCCATTATTCAAAAAAGAAATTATAAAGTGAAGCCAAACGTTTGCAACCCTCGTCGATCATCCGATACAAAATCCAGCGACTTCCACTCTCCAGATTGCTTCATCATAACCCACAGCTTCTCAATCGACTCACCACACTGGTTTCTTCTTTCATCCCTTTCAGTCGCAACTACTTTAATCTCAATTACCATTTATCCAATTATATTTTCATGTCTTTTGGTATACATTATATCTGGATTCATTCACTTACAAATATTCGATTTTTATTCAAATAGATAACTTCTTAAACCTACAGATTTTGTTTTCGATAAAACTTGATGTTGAATTTACGAATATTCGCTAGTGTACCGAAACCCTAATTTGTGTTTTCTGAAACCCTAATTTTTGTATTATCTTGATTATACTTTATGTGATGATTGAATGTAATGTTTCTGTATGCAGTTTGATGATTTTTTAAGTTTCTGTATTCACTGGTGTTACTTTTGTACAGAAAAACTTTTATTTATTTATTTTTTTTGCATTAACTGAGAGTGTGTAATGAGCTTACTTTCTTTGGCAGTACCTTAAATTCTATATGATTATAAGTGTAAAGTGTTCATGTGAAGGATGTGCTTGGCGGACCCAGAAATTTTTTGCTGGGGTGCGGACGAGGTGTTCAACCATATTTTCAAGGGGTGCGGACGGGTTTTTTTGCCTAAAATATACACTAAATTTTTTTTCAAGGGGTGCTGCCGCCACCCTGGCCAAAGGCTAGGTCCGCCCGCTTCAAAACATGATAATAGAGACATTAAAAAAAGATAAGCAATTATTTGTTTTGTTCAGTTAACGGTTTCTCTGTCTGAATGGGTTGTTCTAATGGTTAATAGGCTATAACTCCATTAATAGTAAACATTTAGTTTGTCACTTTAGGCTTTTTAGCTGGGTACCTTACCCTCTACGGTTCGTTTTTTTTTCATATCAGAATTTAATCTTTTACTGGGTGGCAAAACGGACATGAAGTAGGAAAGCATTCGTTTGGCAGGTTACGTCGTCAAATTCTTTTGGCATATTAGTGTCGTGTTGGTCTTGTAAAATCACATGGGAATGATTTGGATGCTGTTATAGTTTTGATCAAGTGTACAGCAAGCTCAAGGTATTTCTTTTAGAAAATTTCCTGTTCATTTGGATTTATAATTTAATCTGCATACTATAGATTGTGTATTTGTATATTTTCAGACTAATGGTTTTTGTTTTTTATTTGAACCAGAAAATGCCTCGCAAAGTAACATATGGAGTTGATTTCGATGACGACTATGATATATATGATGATTACAATGAGGACAATTACGATTACAATTATGGCAATGGTACAGATGATCGTAACACTGGTAATTGATCTTTGACCTGCAATTTTTTCTTGAACTTAAAAAAAGTTTATTTATATGTTGTTTGAATATGATACCTTTTGTATAGCCCGAGACTCTGTTGAAGTAAAACATGAAATTAAAAAAGAAGTCGCTCGGCAAAATGTTTGGCGCTGCCCCATATGTACATTTGACAATGAAGAATATCTGTCATCGTGTGATATATGTGGTGTCCTTCGCAACCCTTTGGTCAGAAGCAATAACAATGGCCAATCAAGTACAGGTATGCATCTTTGTTTAGTGTTTTATGTGCTTTCGTAAGTTAATTTTTTACGAGTAAAGTACATGGATAGTCCTTGTGCTTTTCCAAGATTTTGGATTTGGTCCTTAGCTTTTCAAACGTACACAGATGGTCCCTGTGGTTTGCACTTTGTAACACATTTAGTCCCCAGCTAACAAATTTAAAGGTTTCAGGAGGTCCAAGTTAGGGACTAAATGCGTTATAAAGTACAAACCACAAGGATCATCCATGTACTTTTGGCAATAATTAGGGACCAAATGCGTTACAAAGTGCAAACCACCGGGACCATCCGTGTACTTTTGGAAAGCTAGGGACCAAATCCAATATTTGAAAAACCACAGGGACTATCCGTGTACTTTACTCTAATCTTACAGAGTAAACCGAAATCTAGAAAGAGAAACTAGAGAAAGTAATGTGTATTATGTAATGATGAAAATTCAAGTACGGTACATGACATGGTATTTATGGATTAAGTCAACTATGTCAACAGTATGGACTAATTGCTATAAGAGACATGGTTATTGTGGTTAACTGCTATAATAGAAACTGTAATGTGAAATAATGTCTAACAAATTGTATTAATTTGGTTCCTTCACTCACTATGGATTGTACAGTAGTTAATATTTGACAAATTGAGTATCTTATTCTTGACATTTCCGTTTAATAATGCACCAATATGTGAGCCGAAGAATAATTTAAATTTAAGGAGCTTACATACATTTGGGAGTTAGGACCTCTTTTAATTCTAGGTTACCACTTCATAGATTAGATTTTTTCAATGCAGTTGGTGGCACATGCATGAATTCCGGAGCATCGGTGATGGCAAAGTCTCTTTTTGCATCATTAACAAACTTCCAACCACAGAAAGATGCTTCTTCAACAAAAGACGACAAATTTTCCCACTTGCGCGGAAGCATTCGAGGCCAATTTCATGATTTACATAACACCTATATATCTGAAAAACATAACAAGCCTAACATAGGTTGACATCTATAAGACAAATATATCTAAACCCTTGTTTCGTATAACTAACTTTAGTGATCCCTGTACTTTCCGGTTTTGACTGCTTCAGCCCCTTTCAAGTTTGATATCCCATCTCCGGATGATGTGGTTTCTCTCGGATTGAGATCTTACAAAATAGGTTCTAAAGGTACTGTTTGTGATCATATTTGGCACCCTTTATAATTTAAAGATACATATATTTCGTGACTAGAAATATTTCGGGTCAACCCAGCCTGTCCAATCCACCCATTTTGCCATCTTCAACTATCGTCTTATCGTATCACATTGTTGTATACTTCGAAAACATCTCTAAATATTAATGTTTCTTAGCTCGTGGTCTAGTCAGGTTAACTGTATTTTGGGGAAGAGAAAGATAGTGGAAGCTGTGATCTAAATTCTAACCTAAGGATGAAATAATATGCTTGTTTAAGATTGAAGTTTCGGAGAATTCTCTTCCCAACTAAAGACACTCACATATACACATGATCTATATTAACATGTAGATGTACCATGTCTAACTACTGGCATGCGTTTTATGAGTCATAATATGTTCATCAGATGATGCCCAACTTTCTAGCTGTAAATTTTCTGTTGCTTTATTTTATTAAACTAGTGGGTTACCACCCGCGTTCCGCATCGGGTTCGAAACCTAGATAAAAATAAGCAAATCACGCAAGTTAAAGTTGTTTGATGTTTTTGTTAAGGGGCTAAACATGTCATTATTAAAGTTGAGGGGCTAAAGTTGTATATTATTATAGTTTAGGGGCTAAAATTGTTTTATTTAAGGGGCTAAACATGT
Source organism: Helianthus tuberosus (assembly GCA_030545235.1). NCBI lineage: Eukaryota > Viridiplantae > Streptophyta > Magnoliopsida > Asterales > Asteraceae > Helianthus > Helianthus tuberosus. The sequence continues at coordinate 4,506 of JARYGA010010402.1, read as the reverse complement.
CATTAAAGTTGAGGGGCTAAAGTTGTTTATTATTAAAGTTGAGAGGCTAAAGTTGTTTGATGTAGTTATGGGGCGAAACATGTCATTATTAAAGCTGGGGGCAAAACATGTCATTATTAAAGTTGATGGGCTAAAGTTGTTTATTATTAAAGTTGAGGGGCTAAGGTTGTTTTAGATAAGGGCTAAACATGTCATTACCAAAGTTGAGGGAGTAAACATGTCATTATGTCAGTTGAGGGGCTAAAGTTGGTTAATAATAAAGTTGAGGGGCCAAAGTTAGTTGATGTGACAAAATAGCATATTTATAGTATTTATAATTTCAGTTATGTTTAATATAAACCCTCATATTTCTAGTTGAAAGTTGAAACCTGACTTTTTCTGTTCTTTTCTACTTAAACAGTTGCACCCAACTTGAACAAACCGTCAACTTCTACTGCTCCTTCCAACAAAACAACAAACAATGCCAACACTAGTACAAGTGCGATACCTTCTGCCACGTCAGCACCGTCGAATTCAAAGGTTAAATCCGATTACGTGGAGAACAGTCATGCTTCCAAAGTCGAGGCACACACATCCAACAAAACAACAAACAACCTTTCCAGTGAATTGAACAGTATGACCATCACTGGCAAATCTGGAAATTCCAAAATTGATAACAAGGAAAAGATACCATCTCGTGTGGAATATAAACCTGAGAAGTGGATGTTAGTTGACCAGACCAATGATCGTTTAACTCAGCTGAATCTGGCTATTGTAAGTTTGCTGTGTCATAACTTATAAATCTTTGAAATGGTTTATTATGTGGTGACGGTGTGACACCATCTATTTGATACCTGCAGGTTGGTCATGTGGATTCTGGAAAGTCAACACTCTCGGGAAGGCTGCTACACCTTCTGGGCCAAATATCTCAGAAACAAATGCATAAATATGAAAAGGAGGCCAAATTACAGGTATTTTTTGGTTGGTGCATCAAATGGGGTCAGACGGGTGGGGCTGGATAACGGGTCAAAATGGTGTTGGGTTGAAATATGTCGTTTTTCGTACAGGTTTAAACAGCCTGGGTGGATTGGGTTGACCCACAAACGCTTTTTTTTTTTTTTTGCATATGCTTTAATTAACATAGATAAATGTGATATTTTGTTATTACAGCAATGGCCTAAATTTCGATTTTGTACTCTTTTGACCTGTATGTAGGGCTGCAAATGAATCGAATGTTCAGTGAACATTTCGTGAACCGTTCGGCGGGAAGTTCATTTGTGTCTGTTCGTTTAATAAATGAACGAACAAGAAATATTGTTTGTTTAGTTAAATGAACGAACATGAACAAAGGCCGCGTTCATTTATGTTTGTGAACGTTCGGTAATGTGTTCGTTTATGTTCGATAGTTCATCAGTGTTTTTATTTTTATATTTTATTTAAAAATACGTCAAAATTCCGATAAACAAAATATTTAATAAGAATCAGTGTGTATATAATCTGTTCATGAATGCTTGTTTGTTCATGAACGTTCGTTTGCGTTCATGAACGTTCGTTTGCATTAGTTATTTAAAGTTAACAGACGAACACGAACACGTTCCTTTCCTTAACACAAAAACACGAACAGAAAATCACGTTCGGTAAGAGTTCATGAACAGTTCATGAACACATATTTTCCTTAACAAAAGAACACAAACAGAATATCACGTTCGGTAAGCGTTCATGAACACATATTTTCCTTAACAAACGAACACGGACAAGGTCGTGTTCGTGTTCGTCAGTTCGTTTGCAGCCCTACCTGTATGGCCTATTTGACCGTTCCTCTTTTAGTTGTTATTTATTTGACCTGTTTGAGATAAAATACAACCCAAATAGACCCATTCAGAACTAAACGGGTCAATTGACCTACAGTTTTTCATCCTGAACTTGGTTTACTGGATTTATGACTTAATTTTTATTTAAATTAAGGGGAAAGGTTCTTTTGCGTATGCATGGGCGTTAGACGAGAGTGCCGAAGAAAGAGAAAGGGGAATAACTATGACAGTAGCAGTTGCCTACTTTAATTCCAACAAATACCATGTCGTGATACTTGATTCACCGGGCCATAAAGATTTTGTTCCAAACATGATTTCGGGTGCAACACAAGCAGACGCAGCAATTCTAGTTATTGACGCATCACTTGGTGCGTTTGAAGCGGGTATCGCTAGTGCAGGTGGTCAAACACGGGAGCACGCACAGCTGATTAGAAGCTTTGGGGTTGACCGAATTATTGTGTCTGTTAATAAAATGGACGCTGTTCAATACTCGAAGGATCGTTTTGATACTATTAAAGTGCAACTTGGAACGTTTCTTCGGTCTTGTAATTTTAGAGATTCGAATGTGTCGTGGGTTCCGTTGAGTGCCATGGAAAACCAAAATTTGGTGGGACCTGCTTCTGATGCACGCTTTTCCTGGTCAGTTTTGTTTTTTTTTTTAATTTGGAGTAAAATGCCATTTTAGGTTTGGCCAGTTTTGCGATTTTCGTAAGGGTTTGTTTTTCCACATCTGGATTCAAAAGGTTTGAAATCTTGCCATTTTTATCCGGCTCGTTAACTCCATCCATTTTTCTCCGTTACGTCAGGGTATTTCCGTCTATTTTGTTAACTTAAAGGGCAATTCAGTCTTTTTCACTTTATGTACAAGCATTTAGCTTAATGTACATAAAGTGAAAAAGACCGAATTGCCCTTTAAGTTAACAAAAAAGACGAAAATATTCCTGACTTAACGGAGATAAATGGATGGAGTTAACGCGCCAGATGAAAATGACAAGATTTCAAACCTTTTGGAGCCAGATGCGAAAAAGCAAACCTTTGAATGAAAGTTGCAAAACTGGCGAACCTCAGGGACGAAAATGGCATTTTACTCCATTTAATTACTAGGTTGGTTTGGGTTATGTTTTATTTGGGTCAAAACCCGTTATGTTATGCAAACATTTATTTAAGCAACATTGAATGGAGATTAAGAAACTACATATTAAGTTATCAGTTATTTGGTTGTTATATTATAGGTACAAGGGACCTAGTTTGTTGGAAGCTATAGATGCTCTTCAACCGCCTGCTAGAGAATACTCGAAGCCTCTATTAATGCCCATATGTGATGTCATCAAACTTCCGTCTCAAGGTCAGGTATCTGCGTGCGGGAAATTAGAGGCGGGCGCCCTTCGTAATGGAAGCAAGGTACATTCACATTATATAACACATACATTCATCATAGGAAAAACATAAGGGCTAATTGCATTAAAAGGTAACCAAATTTTTTAGAGTAAAGTACATGGATGGTCCCTGTGGTTAACCAAAATTTTGGATTTAGTCCCCAGCTTTCAAAAGTACATGGATAGCCTTTGTGGTTTGTATTTTGTAACGTATTTAGTCACCAACTTTTGCCAAAGTTTATGAATGGTCCATATGGTTTGCATTTTGTAGCATATCTAGTCTCCAATGTTTAGTGCCTAAATGCATTACTAAGTACATATCACAGGGACCATCGGTGTACTTTTGGCAAAAGTTGGGGACTAAATACGTTACAACGTGCAAACCACAGGGACCACCCATGTACTTTTGAAAAGCTGTGGACTAAATCCAAAATTTGGTTAACCACAAGGACCATCCGTGTGCTTTACTATTTTAAAATTTCTGTTATGGGTAAAGTAGTTTTTTTTTCTATCCTATACAGATAAAATTTTCCAAGCTCTATAAAGGAAAAAGATATTGGTTTGCTTGTTATTATTTGACTAATGCTATTTCACATTTATAGGTTCTTGTTCTGCCTTCGGGAGACGTTGGAACAGTGCGGTCGCTAGAACGTGATTCTCTGCCGTGTAGCGTTGCCAGAGCAGGAGACAATGTAGCTGTTAGTCTACAAGGCGTTGATGCTAGTAGTGTGATGTCTGGTGGTGTGTTATGTCACCCGGATTTTCCGGTGGCAGTTAGCGATCGTTTGGAGTTGAAAATTCTTGTTTTGGATGTCCAAACACCAATATTGATTGGCTCACAGGTAACGTTTCTACTAAAAGTATCTTTAATTACTTATAACAGTATGTTTCAGTTAATAAGTGAAAGAAACATCAAACGTTGGGATGATCCAGTGTAACAAAGGCTATTTTACTATTCGTTTATTCAGTGAAGACTATTATAGACAACGGATTTTACATTATATGCAAGAGGACTTAATAGTTGTGATATTTTTGGTATTCTAAAAATGTAAAAATTTGATATCATGCTATTTAGAAAGATATATATCAAGTTTGTCCTATTAACTATGATGGGTAACGGGTTAAAAATTACTAAGGTATTAAGGAAATGTAGCGAATTTATTCCAAAAAAAGTGTTTTTAATGCATACTATAACCCTCATCATAAGTCAAATGTTTATTATAATGTGATAGTTTCAGAGATTACTCATAACATGTTAAATTTTTAACTTAAACTTTAGGTTTTGTTGGTCAACCTTGACCAACAAAACCAACCCGTACAAAAATGATTTGCTTTACTTA